>JAFVLL020039552.1:12500-90040 GCA_021397915.2 Tor tambroides | reverse complement strand
TATTTTATTTAATAAAAAGTAAAAAAAAAAAAAAAAAAAAAAAAAGCACAGCATTTATTTAAAATATAACTTTTGTAACAATATACATTGAAAAGCTTGAGGTCAGTATTTTTTTATTTTTTTTTGAAAAATTAGTTTTCACTCAGCAAAGATTTGGTAAATTGATAGAAACAGTGATAGTAAAGACTGATATTGTTAGAAAACATCTCTATTTTGAATAAATGCTGTTCTTTTTAAGTTTTTATTTATCAATGAACCCCAAAAAATATCATGGTTCCAAAAAAATAAAAAATTAAATAAATAAAAAGCAGCACAGCTGTTTCCAATATTGATAATAAATCAGCATATTAGAATGATTTCTGAAGGATCATGCACTGAAGACTGGAGTAATGATGCTGAAAATTCAGCTTTGCATCACAGAAATAAATGCTATTTTAAAGTACCGTATTGACCCGAATATAAGGCGATGTTTTTTTTCTTGGAAATGCATCTGAAAAAACGCAGTTGTCTTATATTCAGGGTCTAGACTTTGACATGTCAATAATACACCCACAACAATAGGTGGCGCTAAATACACATAAAACGAGTGTGTCATGAAGTAATGTAATGTGTGTTGTAATGTTACAACATCGCGAGTGAAAGCAAAAGAAAAAGAAAAGCTTACAGCGGCATGAGTCGTGCCTGATGGGACCAAACTTCCTCTGTAAGTGATTTTAAAACGTAAAACAGTACGCAGATTTGAAGACTGCAATAAGATTTCACTTCTGCTGTTAATGACATTTTGCTAGGCTACTATGAGATGGATAGCCTAACTGTTATATAATTCAGATGGGCTACCTGTTATTTTTATGGTTTGTCAAAAAGTGTATATTTAAAACTGTGATTAGTGGTACATTTTACCAATATTTACCATACTTTCAAAACAAAAATTTAAACAGGAAAAATATGCAATATGAAAAGAATTTAAGAAAAAACACAAGATTTGGTTTTCAAAAAGCCTTTTTCCAAAAGGCACATCTTGAAAAGGGGGGTTGTCTTATATTGAGGTCAATACGGTATATTAAAATAGATAAACATTTTTTTAAATTGTAATAATATTTCACAATATTAAAGTATTTTCTGTATTTTTGATCAAATAAATGCTGGCTTGATGAGCATAAGACACTTTCATAATGCTGCATAATTATCAAAAATGGTAACATTTCGCCAGCCTACACTTCACATAATAGGCCTGTAGGTGGCACTTGGGCTTCATTAACTATGAGAGTTGCATGAAATAGAAATCGGTGCATCATACATAAATGTAAGTGAATTGAATACAGATCACCATTATTGCGACTTTTAGCGCTGCACGGTTTTGCGCCCTGCTTTTGTAGTCATTCAGCATCCATTTTCTCAGCGATGTAATGGCTGTATAAATCAGCAATGATTTATAAAATGAGATAAACCGCAGATCCAGATCACTCCACAAATAAGCTCGTCTGTCCCATTTAATTTTCAACCAATTTATGAATAAGAACGGAAAATTACTGCTCCACTTCACATTATTGTCCAATGAAATGTGCCGGATCATGATTGGTTGGTGTGTTATATCTGACAAACGGGCATTGATGAATTATGTAATATTCTAAAATATATAATATATGGATTTTTAATGAAATCGATACACTAGCTTTTATTATTTATGAAAAAAAGTTTAAAATATTGTTTGGTTTATTTTTTTTTCCTTCCGTCAACCCACTCACTGAAAGAACCATATATGGCTTGAGAGCCTATGGTTTCTGAACAGACTGGAATATCAGTCACTCGAGCAAAATGCATACACCCCACAGCAACGCCTCAGATTGACAGATAAAATAAACAGCCCCCACAATGCACACGTCATAATCCCATAGGAGGCCAAAAAATTATGTACATAAATTAAACAATAATATCAAGTAATAATCTTCCAAATCAGCAACAGCAGCCAATACAATTAAATATCACTCACCAATAAAGGGCTTCTTCACACTCTTCTTATAATGCACTAGAAGTTGTAGACATTTTAAAAATATATAATTTAGTTTCTCTATTTAACAACATTAACTTACTACAGTAGTGAAAGACATTCCCTCAGGTATTTGTATTTATTAAGCACCGATAAACACAACAGAATTTGAAGCTTTCACAGATAAAGGAAGGTTATTCCATAGCCTCGGTCCAACTATTGCAAATAGTAAAAGGTAGCCAGATAGTATGTTTTCTAGCTGGATGTTGTGCTTACGATCAATAATCACGTCTTTGCATTCGACCAAAAGGATTTTCAGAAATCAAAACAGTGGCAGAGGATTCCGCTTGGTCTTAAAGCCTTCCTTGAGCGGCTACGTTCGCAATTCAAACAATGATTTAAGAATAATTTATTTGTTATTTGTATGGTCTAGGTCAGGGGTCACCACACTCGGTCCTGGAGGGCCGGTGTCCTGCAGAGTTTAGCTCCAACTTGCCTCAACACACCTGCCTTGAAGTTTCAAGTATACCAAGCAAGACCTTGATTAGCTGGTTCAGGCGTGTTTAATTAGGGTTGGAGCTAAACTCTGCAGGACACTGGCCCTCCAGGAACAAGTTTGGTGACCTCTGGTCTAGGTGGTCATATGGTGTATGCCTGCAAATACGGGACAAACTGATGCCTTAAATACAGGACAATTTTGTATTATACGTAATGGATGGCAACCCTGTATAAAATGCAAAAGAGAATTGACTCGGGGGGCCCCCTAGTGTTCGGGGCCCTGGGCTGCAGCCCATGTTGCCCATTACGATAACGCGGCCCTGCTCGTAAGTGAACACTTTTATCCACAGTGGAGAGAGTGTGTGTGCACATGGTTGCCAGGTTGACAAAAAAAGTAACACACTTTGTAGATATTTCCGTATTAGCTGTGTTTCGGGGATTATGTCTCCTTATATCAGGCAACCTTGGGTTGGGCAAACACAGGGTTGTGTTTGTCTGCAGCCAGATTAAACCTTGTTGTAGCCTATATATTATGCTCTATTCATTATTTTTTAGACGTGTTCTTGTATTCAAATTAAGCGCGGTCCACTGCAGCGCACATGCTGCGATATCAATACAGGATCAGCTGTATCAATACTCATATCGCCAAATCTCTGTGACGCTACATCGTCGTATTGATGCATCGAACACAGCACTAGTCATAGAATGAGTAAACATCTTGATGGTCACAATAGTGACCGGTGGGATAACAGTGAATTTAGGTTTACATATAAATCCAATTGCAAGTTCAAATGTTGCAAATAAGACTGGTAGCACTAATACAAAAATTTGATGATATACAGTATGTTACAAAAAAGTAACAATTTTGAAATGTTGATGATGTATTTTTTATCTCAGTATTCCTGTCAATGTTGTATAAGGGTTTCATGTTTGGATAAGTAAAGAATCTGAGACAGGATTTATTTTAAGACATCACTGGTGGCGTTTCATTGCAAGCAGCACATTTTCTGACAGTGACTGGACATGGCATTTTCGAATGACACAACTTTTATGTATTTAGTAAATGCTTACCGTCGCAAATACAGTGCTGCTCCGGAGCAGGCTTTCATAACCCTGGGTAACAAGCGGTGTTAACACCGCTTTCAAATTACAGGTGTGAAACGTTTCTTTACCTGGGGTTAAAAGCGGTGTTTGAATGATGATAACCCGGGGTTAAGCGCAGTGTGAACAGCCTTGAGTTCCATAGTATGGGAAAAAAAGTACTATGGAAGTTAATGAGTACGTCACCTCTTTGGTTATCAGCAGTGTTGGGGAAAGTTACTTTTAAAAGTAATGCATTACAATATTGAATTACTCCCTAAAAAAGTAACGAAGTGCATTACTTTCCATAAAAAGTAACTAAGTAATGCATTACATTACTTTTGGGTTACTTTTTAAATGTGGGCTTGGCTTGCTTGTTTGTTTTTAATATAAAAAGTTCTTCTTTTATAAATGCAAAAGCCCTTTCACACCAAAAGTGAAGGAAATGTAAATTTGCGACATACAGCGCAACTGCGCTCACAGCGACCCGAGTTCGTGGTCCTTTGCTGATCCCGCTCCCCTCTTTCTTCACCTAATGCTTTCCTGTCTATTCTACACTGTCCTTTCCAAATAAAGGCGTAAAAAGTCCATAAATAAATCTTTAAAAAAAAAAAAAGGAAATGTAGATTCACGTCTGTACAGTAGAGGGCGCCGCTCAAACTAATCACATGAAGAATATGATGCAGGAGAAGAAAGTTCAACACTATTCACCAATAACTAAAATCAAACACAAATGTAATTTTTGCTTATTAGTATAGTTGAATTGGATCATAGAAGCCAGTAACAAAGACATTGGTTAATTAAATGGGATTAAATACATAAATTAGGCTATATTTGTGTTATTTAACATATTTAATTATTGCAGTTTGTATAGTATTATAAGTTTTCATATGATTGTTTTTATTCATTTTGAGGAATACCGAATGTGTTTTTGTGCAGGTGAGATGAGTAAATACATGTTCATATTTAGTGTTGAACTACAGTAAGATCATGTTCACACACAACGCTCTGCATTTACTCCTGATTTCTCTCAACATGGCAACACGAGCTGTCGGTCAATACATGAGAAACAAAATAACTGTTACTTATTTGAAAAAGTAACTCAGATATTTCCTTCTAAATTAAAAATGCGTTACTTTGCTAGTAACTTTAAAAAGTAATCTGATTACGTAACTCACGTTACTTGTAATGCCTTACCCCCGACAATGGTTTTCAGCATTCTTCAAAATATCTTCTGTAGTGTTCAGTAGAGGAAAAAACTCACAGGTTTAGAACAAGTGAAGGATGAGTAACTGATGACAGAATGATCATTTTTGGGTGAACCGTCAAAGACAGATACGCTGTGCTGTTTCAGGTAAAGTGTGTAAGGCTGTGATCGGAGGAGACGTCGCTGCATCCAGCAGCCCGAGTCCGTCAGCATCGTGTCCGCCCCCAGCAGTGCCACCGACAGCCAAGAGCAGCACCGCCGCACCCGCTGCGTCTGGACACGCCACACAACAGGTCAGAACCGCAGTCATGTGATGACATATGTCTGTGTCACTGATTTACCCTGCGATCTAACCTGCATCTGACTGGGCAGAAATGCATTTACACTGCAATTACAGCTGCGTTGTACGTGATTACGCTTTATACACTTTACATGCCTTTCCTGGATTTCCTTGAACCATAACCTTGGCGTTGAGCTACAGAAGTGCATCTAAAATGGCAACAACAGTGTTATGAGATTAATGTTTTAAATATATGCATATTTATGAGAAAAATAAGGAAAATTTACTGGCAATTTATATTTTTTTTACCAGCCTTGAAACTTTATGTACATAAAAAAAACAGGCAGAACAAATTGGGTAAACATCTAATTGCAATCATTGTTATTATTATTAATTATTATTTTTATTATTTAATAAAATTATAAAATGACACAAATCAATAAAGAAATATCACTATAATACTATTGAACTGTTAAGTAACTTATAATAATAATTTTATTTTATCATTTTATTAGTACTGTCAAACGATTAATCACAAAGTTTTTGTTTACATAATATATGTATGTGTAGTTCATTTATGAGGGTCTGAGGCAGGTCAGAGGGGCATCATTTATTCTGGCTTTTAAGCAGCATTACATTGTTACACTGAATTTTAAGCAGGCACAGAGCAGCCTTAACTCAGATGTGTAAAGACGTCTTATGAACACCAGAGGACGCTGTTTACTATCTTAGCTAGATTTACTAACAAAATTTACACCTTTTGAGTATCAGTCAAACAAACCCAATTCTGTTGTCAAATGGACTCAAATGCTCCAGTGTTCAGTGTTGAAGGGGTGTGTGTGTGTGTGTTTGCGCAGGTGGAGGCGTGTGTGGCGCAGGTGAAGCCGCTGCAGGAGCAGATGGTGGTGGAGGAGGGCGAGTTAGAGGGAGACACTCTGGATCCTCAGACGGGTTTGTTCTACCGCTCGTCTCAGCAGCACCGCAGTCCTCCGCCCAAACCTGCAGCCGGCCCGTCTGACACGCCCACTTCCTCCAAGAGGGCGGAACCTCTCATGCCCCGAGTCTCTGTGCAGAGAGTGTCTGCGTCTGCATCTGTGGCGCTCGTCTCCTCGAACCCTCTACACACACCGCAGCTGCCCAAACTGCAGCAGGCGCCCTCCTCACACCACCGGCCCAACACACACACGCAGCTGTCGCAGCCGCCGCCGCTGCAGGCGCATCACCCCGTGGGCTCCAGCAAGACGCCCGGCTGCAGCCAGGTGAGGCCCGCATGCGCGCTGTGTGTCTGTTAGAGCTGCACGATTAATCATTAAGAGATTGTGATCTCGATTCAAACACCCACGTGATCTTATTTCTAAATGACAGCGACTCGCTTGTGTCTGTTAAACCTTTGAGTAAATCATATTGGTACATACAGGACAGAGAGAGCAGATAGTTAGCATGTTTAGGTAAGAAACAGCTTCACAAACAGTCTTCTCAACTACACAGTATTATTTCTGTCTTACAGTCATTCATAATATCACAGATATACTGGGATGAAAGTTTATACAGGTGCTGGTCATATAATTAGAATATCATCAAAAAGTTGATTTATTTCACTAATTCCATTCAAAAAGTGAAGCTTGTATAATGTATACATTCATTCCACACAGACTGATATATTTCAAGTGTTTATTTCTTTTAATTTTGATGATTATAACTGACAACTAATGAAAACCCCAAATTCAGTATCTCAGAAAATTAGAATATTACTTAAGACCAATACAAAGAAAGGATTTTTAGAAATCTTGGCCAACTGAAAAGTAGAAACATGAAAAGTATGAGCATGTACAGCACTCAATACTTTCTGCCAATCGGCAATGCGGCGTGTGGCATGGAGTCGATCAGTCTGTGGCACTGCTCAGGTGTTGTGAGAGCCCAGCCCAGGTTGCTCTGATAGTGGCCTTCAGCTCTCTGCATTGTTGGGTCTGGCATATCGCATCTTCTCTTCACAATACCTCATAGATTTTCTATGGGGTTAAGGTCAGGCGAGTTTGCTGGCCAATTAAGAACAGGGATACCATGGTCCTTTAAACCAGGTACTGGTAGCTTTGGCACTGTGTGCAGGTGCCAGGTCCTGCTGGAAAATGAAATCTGCATCTCCATAAAGTTGGTTAGCAGCAGGAAGCATGAAGTGCTCTAAAACTTCCTGGTATACGGCTGTGTTGACCTTGGACCAGAAACACAGTGGGACTAACACCAGCAGATGACATGGCACCCCAAACCATCACTGACTGTGGAAACTTCTTTACACTGACCTCAAGCAATGTGGATTCTGTGCCTCTCCGGTCTTCCTCCAGACTCCAGACCTTGATTTCCAAAGGAAATGCAAAATTCACTTTCATCAGAGAACATAACTTTGGACCACTCAGCAGCAGTCCAGTCCTTTTTGTCTCGAGACGCTTCTGATGGTGTCTGTTGTTCAAGAGTGGCTTGACACAAGGAATGCCACAGCTGAAACCCATGTCTTGCATACGTCTGTGCGTAGTGGTTCTTGAAGCACTGACTCCAGCTGCAGTCCACTTTGTGTATCTCCCCCATTTTTGAATGGGTTTTGTTTCACAATCCTCTCCAGGGTGCTATTATCCTTATTGCTTGTACACTTTTCTACCACATCTTTTCCTTCCCTTCTCTCGCCCTCTATTAATGTGCTTGGACACAGAGCCTTGAACAGCCAGCCTCTTTTTGCAACACCTTTTGTGTCTTGCCCTCTTTGTGCAAGGTGTCAATGGTCGCTCTTTGACAACTGTCAAGTCAGCAGTCTTCCCCATGATTGTGTAGCCTGCAGAACTAGACTGAGAGACCATTTAAAGGCCTTTGCAGGTGTTTTGAGTTAATTAGCTGATTAGAGTGTGGCACCAGGTGTCTTTAAAATTTAACCTTTTCACAATATTCTAATTTTCTGAGATACTGAATTTGGGGTTTTCATTAGTTGTCAGTTATAATCATCAAAATTAAAATAAATAAACACTTGAAATATATCAGTCTGTGTGGAATGAATGTATACATTATACAAGTTTCACTTTTTGAACGGAATTAGTGAAATAAATCAACTTTTTGATGATATTCTAATTATATGACCAGCACCTGTAGTTCAGATATAATCACTGATATCTGTGGTAGCGATCAAAATAGAGCAAGTCATCTTTTGAAAGTAATTGGTGCTACAAATAACATTTGTGTTGACTGCATCGGTTTGCCACTAGGTGGCGACGAGTGACTGTTAAAAATGTATTTGTCATTGAATCATTCGTTCAGGAGATTCGTTCAAAAACACTGATTCATCCAGTAATGAAACAAGTGAAGTATTTTTGAGCCATTGAATCATTCATTCAAACCACTTTTTCATAATAGTAATATAAAAAATTGGTGTATTAAATATATTACATTTTAAATACATATATTAAAAATGTTTAATAATTCATTCAAATTAAACACTTTTAAACAGTCTGCAGCAATAATATTTTTTCACACATTATTTCATTTAAACTGACAAAAAAAATTGTGATTCTCAATTTATCCAGAATCGTGCAGCTCTAGTGTCTTTGTCAGTGCTTCTCATCTGTTGATGTAGATTTTACCAGCCAAACCCCCTAATGTAAAAACCTGTGCTAATATTTAAGTTAATATTTTAATAGTATTTCAATATTCACGGTTTTTTGATGATGGTTAATGGTCACATGACATGGACCTAAACAGATAAAACATTTTATCTTTAGAAATTGTATTATTTTGACTGTTATTTTTAAAAATTATTTCTTTTAATTTTACATTTTACATTTGTATTATTTTGTTCATTATTAGTTTTTCATCAATAATGATTAATATGATGATAACTATAATGATAAATGTAATCATAGCTATAACGATAAGTATGATAACTATAACGATAACTGATGATAGCTATAACGATAACTGGTGATAACTATAACGATAGCTGAGACGATAACTATAACGATAACTGATGATAACTATAACGATAGCTGAGACAATAACTATAACGATAACTATAACGATAGCTGAGACGATAACTATAGCGATAACTGGTGATAACTATAACGATAACTGATGATAACTATAACGATAGCTGTGACGATAACTATAACGATAACTGGTGATAACTATAACAATAGCTGAGACGATAACTATAACGATAACTGGTTATAACGATAACTGATGATAACTATAACGATAGCTGTGACGATAACTATAACGATAACTGATGATAACTATAACAATAGCTGAGACGATAACTATAACGATAACTGATGATAACTATAACGATAACTGGTGATAACTATAACGATAGCTGTGACGATAACTATAACGAAAACTGGTGATAACTATAACAATAGCTGAGACGATAACTATAACGATAACTGGTTATAACGATAACTGATGATAACTATAACGATAGCTGAGACAATAACTATAACGATAGCTGAGACGATAACTATAGCGATAACTGGTGATAACTATAACGATAGCTGAGACAATAACTATAACGATAACTATAACAATAGCTGAGATGATAACTATAACGATAACTGGTGATAACTATAACGATAACTGATGATAACTAACAATAGCTGTGACGATAACTATAACGATAACTGATGATAACTATAACAATAGCTGAGACGATAACTATAATGATAACTGGTTATAACGATAACTGATGATAACTATAACGATAGCTGAGACAATAACTATAACGATAACTATAACGATAGCTGAGACGATAACTAGCGATAACTGGTGATAACTATAACGATAACTGATGATAGCTATAACGATAACTGGTGATAACTATAACGATAGCTGAGACAATAACTATAACGATAACTATAACAATAGCTGAGATGATAACTGTAACGATAACTGATTATAACGATAACTGGTGATTAACTATAACGATAACTGATGATAACTATAACGATAGCTGTGACGATAACTATAACGATAACTGGTGATAACTATAACGATAGCTGAGACGATAACTATAGCGATAACTATAACGATAGCTGAGACGATAACTATAGCGATAACTATAACGATAGCTGAGACGATAACTATAGCGATAACTGGTGATAACTATAACGATAGCTGAGACTATAACGATAGCTGAGACGATAACTATAACGATAACTGGTGATAACTATAACGATAGCTGAGACGAAAACGATAGCTGTGACGATAACTATAACGATAATTGGTGATAACTATAACGATAGCTGAGACGATAACTATAACGATAACTGGTGATAACTATAACGATAGCTGAGACGATAACTATAGCGATAACTATAACGATAGCTGAGACGATAACTATAATGATAACTGATGATAACTATAACGATAGCTGAGACGATAACTATAACGATAACTGGTGATAACTATAACGATAGCTGAGACGATAACTATAGCGATAACTGGTGATAACTATAACGATAGCTGAGACTATAACGATAGCTGTGACGATAACTATAACGATAACTGGTGATAACTATAACGATAGCTGAGACTATAACGATAGCTGAGACGATAACTATAACGATAACTGGTGATAACTATAACGATAGCTGTGACGATAACTATAACGATATCTGGTGATAACTATAACGATAGCTGTGAAGATAACTATAACGATAACTGGTGATAACTATAACGATAGCTGAGACTATAATGATAGCTGAGACGATAACTATAACGATAACTGATGATAGCTATAACGATAAATGATGATAGCTATAACAATAAATGGTGATAACTATAACGATAACTGGTGATAACTATAACAATAACTATACCGATAACTATAACGATAGCTGAGACGATAACTATAACGATAACTTATAACAATAGCTGAGATGATAACTATAACGATAACTGGTTATAACGATAACTGGTGATAACTATAATGATAACTGATGATAACTATAACGATAACTGATGATAACTATAACAATAGCTGAGACGATAACTATAACGATAACTGGTTATAACGATAACTGATGATAACTATAACGATAGCTGAGACAATAACTATAACAATAGCTGAGACGATAACTATAGTGACAACTGGTGATAACTATAACGATAACTGATGATAACTATAACGATAGCTGAGACAATAACTATAACGATAACTATAACAATAGCTGAGATGATAACTATAACGATAACTGATTATAACGATAACTGGTGATAACTATAACGATAACTGATGATAACTATAACGATAGCTGTGACGATAACTATAACGATAACTATAACTATAGCTGAGACGATAACTATAGCGATAACTGGTGATAACTATAACGATAGCTGAGACTATAACTATAACGATAACTGATGATAGCTATAACGATAAATGATGATAGCTATAACAATAAATGGTGATACTATAACGATAACTGGTGATAACTAACAATAGCTGAGACGATAACTATAACGATAACTGGTGATAGCTATAAAGAACTGGTGATCACTATGATAACTGAAGTAATCTTGTTTAGCCTTTGAATTAAGATTATTTTTATTACCCCATTGGCAGATATTTTTGCTCGTTTTAACAAAATTTTTTTTAGAAAACAACACTTAGTATCTTAAATCATTTTGCTTGTCAAGTAAATGCATCTTGATTCAAGAATGTTTCGATATTTATACTACCAAACGACAAAAATACTAAGAAAATAATTTTTTGCAGTGTAAACATATTTTACCCATGTATAAGCAAGAATATAACCTAATAAGTTGCAATTAAGCGTATTGAATGTTAAAATGCATTTCAAATAAAAAGTTAAGAGGGTATCATTACCCATTTTACTCATAGTAATTTTATAATTTAATACATTTCATAATTGAAAATTTCCGTTTATAAGTATCGGTATCGATATTGATGATACTGGACTTTAAAAGTATCGGTATCATATCGGAAACAAAGTAAGTGGTATCGCCCATCCCTAGTTGAAAATTAGCCTAGAGCGCCACCTGCTGTTAAAAACGAAGCCTAGACTCGATAGAGGATGGCAATGCATTCAGAAGATCTCAGAATCAATCCACCCAGCCCTAATGTTGTGTTTCTGGCAGTGGATCAGTGATGGTTCTCTGTCTCAGGTGCAGCAGCCAATCATCACGCAGGGCGCGGCCGTCACGAAGATCACGTTCGGTGCTCATCAGTGTCCCCCGGTGTCCAGCAGCGGCGAGGCGGCCGTCAAGCTCCAGCCGGAGTCCAGCTCCAGTCGCTCAGCGGCAGAGAAGACCTCTGTCTCAGACATCCTGAAGATCTCCATGATGGAGGCCGAGATCGACCCCATGGTGGTGGACTCCTCCAGCGACTGCGGCCCGCTGACCAAAACACCGAGCGCCTCGCCGCTCATCAGCAGCTCTAAACAGACACTCGCTCACGGAGCCTTCAGCCGCGTCAAGAGCAAAGAACTGGACATCATACAGGTGCTCCAGCTCAGCTTTTCTTCTGTACACCGCAAAACATTATTCTCTTACTTGGTGTTTTTGATTTTTCTAGTATAAATATTTAAACATTCTTGAATCAAGATGCATTTACTTCACAAGTAAAATGACTTGTGTCTTTTTCTGTTCTGTTTTCTGTTAGTTTTTCCTTAAAACAAGCAAAAATATCTGAAAATGTCGTAAGAAAAATAATCTTAATTCAAAGGCTAAACAAGATGATTTTTCTTGCCCCATTGGCAGATATTTTTGCTTGTAGCAAGTATTTGTTTACCAGCATTCTTAAAATATATCTGAATTGTTGAAGACAACAGAAGATATTTCATATGGCCATAACATTCATTTTTGTAAAAAACAAAACAAAAACTAAATATATATTTTGAAGAATGTGTGGAACCAAAAAGTTAACGGTAGCCACTGACTTTAAAACAAGACAGAAATACTAAGTGAGAGAATATTTTTTTGCAGTGTACTTTTACATATTCTTTCGTTATTTAAAAACTGTTGCTTTATCTTAAACAAAACTGAAAGTCATTAAGAAGACCTTTGTCTCAAAATATATGCATTCATTTTAGCGATTCTCATTTGCAACTTAAATATACAACATTTAAAAAAACATAAAATATTAGATCAAGTAGGCACAGAATCAGCTTTGCCAAATTTGCACGTGCATCTTGAAAAGCGAATGTTTTGGACATTCTAGTGCCATCTAGTGGTTTAGAGGAAAATAATATCAAAGGCGTATATCATAAGATGTTTTGATGTTTCTGAGGTCATGTGATGTGTGTTTGTGGTCAGGTGATCCCGCAGTACTCCATCATGCCTGACTCCAGCCAATCAAACGTGGTGGTGGAGCCCAGCGGCTTTCTGGAGATCACCGACTACACCAGCCAGCGTCTGGACGAGGAGGCCGCCATGGAACAGGAAGTGGACAGCAGCAACGACGAGGGGGCGGGGACCAGCCCCATGGCCGACCAATCGCAGTGAAGCGTGCGGATTTGATTTGTTCAGAGGAGAAAGACCTTCTGTTTGTGCTTCATCACGGCTGTATAGAGAATCATGCAGTGAGTTTGTGCTGTAGAGCCCTTACTTTATGGAGAATCCGATTCCTGACGGAACGATAGGAAAGTTTGTGTTGATTTCTACTTAAAAAGGGACAGTTCACCAAAAAATCGTCATTCTGTCTTCAGTTACTCGCTTTCAAGTTGAGCAGACCTGCACGAGTTTCTTTCTTCTGTTGAACACAAAAGAAGATTTTTAGAAGAATGTTGGTAAACAAACAGCCATTGGTAGCCATTGACTTCAATGCTAGGGAAAAATACTATGGAAGTCAATGGGTACCAGCAAATATTTGGTTACCAACATTCTTAATAGATACATAAATTGTCGAAGACAACAGAAGATATTTTTATAGGGCCTAAAATGTCATTTGTGTTTAAAAAAAAAATTTTTTTTTTTTAAAAAATATATATATATATATATATTTTGAAGAATGTGTAACCAAACTGTTGACGGTAGCCATTGACTTTCATAGTAGGGAAAAAATACATTGAAAGTCAATGGCTACTAGCAACATTCTTCAAAATATTCATACAGGTTTGGAACAACCTCATGGTGATTGATTGATGACAGAGGGATCATTTTTAGGTGCACTGTCCCTTTAATTTATAGTTTTAATTAGAGCTGATGGACTGGAACCTTCCAGATGATGATGAGCGCTGCTTCATCAGGACATTTCGTGACTCCGCCTCCGCTTGTGTTCTGCTCTCTGATTGGTGTAAATAGCATTTGTGCCCTCGCTCATGTGTCTTGTTTGAGTCTCGTTTGTGCTGGATGGATGTAACGCTCAGCATTTTAATTCATAAACTTTACTATAAAGCTCTGTTGTGTGCTGTGATTGTGCGCGTGTTTGCACAGGTGAGTGGGGGGCGGGGCTGAGGACCGGCATGGCCACAGGTGTGTGTGTGGAAAGTACCAGTGTCATTATAAGGGCCGAGTTTCCCTGCAACTCCTCATTGTGATGGAAACAAACGTGCAGTGGGCGTGAGTGTAGGACAGGGGGTTTTGATGTGTGTGTTTGTGTATGTGTGTGTGTGTGTGTGTGTGTTTCTGGGTGGATTCCGCTCCTCTGAAGTGGGCAGAGACGCCAGGGGACGCTGGGACTTTCCTGCTGTCCTTACGGATCGAGCTCCTCAGGGACAGAGCCTCATTTGAATCTTCATCTCTTCGTGTGGTTTCACTTTCTGAAGATAAGCAGATTTAATCTCCACTGTAGAGCAGCTCTACAGAACACAGTAGTGTCTTTATTCAGATTAGATTCTGATAGAGTCAGTGCCGTCAAATCCATAGCACTTCAATTCAAGTCTCTTTTTTTTTTTTTCCTAAAATTCCATTTTTTCTGTTTTATTTTACTAAAAGTTATTTTAAAAATTATTATTGTCATCATTATTATTATTTAAAAAACTGTGCCCTACAAAATGCATTTTATTTTTCCTCAAATTACTTTTTTTTTTTTTTCTCAAATTCTGTTTTCAGTTTACATTTTCTGGATATTTTAATGGGTTAATAATTAATTAAAAGATTAATTATAGTGCTGTCAAACAATTAATCGCATCCAAAATAAGTTTTTGTTTACGTAATATATATGTGTGTACTGTGTTTATTTATTATGTGTATATAAATACACACATGCAGTATATATTTTGAAAATATTTACACACACACACACACACATATATATATATATATATATATATATATATATATACATACACATTTATATATTTGTATTATTATATTTTGTATTATAAAAATAATTAATATATGAACATAGCATATTTTTCTTAAATATATAGATGCATGTGTTTGTATTTATGTATACATAATAAATAAACAGTACACACATACTGTATATTACATAAACAAAAACTTTTATTTTGGATGCGATTAATCGTTTGACAGCACTAATTAATTATTCTGAAAGCATGTCTTAATTGAAATCATGAAACTTATACAATTTAACAGCAATTAAATTCTGTGTTTTTGGTTTTAATTTTTCTGGATTTCATTATAATGGTCTAATTAAATTTGAATAAACAAAAAGCATGTCTAATTAATTGAAAGCATGATGGGCTTACACAATTTAACAACAATTCATTCAAAACCCTTTGAAATACATTTTATTTTTTTACCAAATCAAATTTAGTTTCGGTTTTCATTTTTCAGAATTTTTTTGAATGGTTTAATTAATGTCACATTAATGAATTCAACAGCAGTTTATTAAAAGCTTAACAAATACATGTTACAGATACATAAATCAAATGCAAAAAATCAGTTTTTAGGGCCGTACGAAACAAAAGTATTGTGTATTTGAACGGCGGTGTAATTTCTGCAGAGAGGATCTCGCTGGTCGAACTCCTGGTGATTTCGCTCTTCTCCTCACGTCCTTTCATTTTCTCAGAAAAGCGTCGTTTATGTAACTGCTCATTAAACTAATTTGTTTTCCCAGAAGTAATTGGCATGTTGCGTAATGCGTTTGTTCGGTCGGGCGGAGCGAGGCTTTGATTCTCTCATCCGCGAACCATAAGCATTACTCTCCAGCTAATAATAATTACTCTGACTCTATGAAAACAATGAAGTCACAATATTTACTGATAGCTGTGCATGCATTTTAAACTGAAGTGATTAAGCTATCAGTGTATTCTGTAGAGTAATAATGATATTCAGTTGCTCTTACTGTAGTTTTATGTTTGCAATAAGCAGGGTTATTATAGTTCATTGTGTTGCTTAAAATAAAATACATTTTATTTATAAATAAAACCGAAACTGAAATAAAAATTAATAAAAACTGTGTAAACTTAAAAAAAACAAAAAAAAAAAACAAATTAAAATGAATAAAACAACAAATTACTAAAATGTTAACTAAAATGAAAATGGTAGTTATGCATGCTAATTTTAAGTTAAAGTGATTAAACTGCTTTATATTCTGTATATAATGACATTGAATCAGTCTTACTGTGTTTTTGTTTGCTGTTAGTAAAATAGTAAAAATAGTAAAAAATAGTAAAAATAACTTTTATTTTACTTTTAATTTAATTTATCCAAATCTAATAAACTAATTAAGAGAAATAAAATAAATCCTTAAAATAAATCAATGTTTTAATTTAAATTTTAAATTTAATTTTTTTTTTAACATAATATAATAGTTAAATCATAATAAAGAAATAAAATTCTAAATAAAACAACAATATAGACATTTTAAAAAAGGCTAATAAAAAACACAAAAACAGAAGCAGAATTCCTAATAAAAAAGAAAATGTAAAAATAAAAACTAATTAATATAGTTTTTTAAAAACGGTATGTAACTGTATGATAATAGCACTGGCTGCTGTATTTCATCATTACATCATATGAGCTCAGAATAAGTTCCCCGGATGAAGTCATCTGTGTGTTTTGCTTTTAAAGCGCTATAAATAAAGCTTTAATGTGTTTAATGCAAATAGCGGTCGGGATCCACCAGACGCCGGGCTTTCAGTTTCAGTTTTCAGCTGGACTGCAGTCAGATGCTGGAAAACCCCTGCGACTGAAGATGACCTTCATCTGCTGTTAATTATAGCGCCAGCCTCAGACGAGCTGAAGGGGAACGGCCGAATTTGAAGAAGTTGTAAAGGTGAGAATCTTCCAGCGGGTCGCTGAAATGAAGCTGCTCGGGACGTCCCAGATCACACTGAGAAAACACGCTGAAGATCATACATGACCAGTCATAAGGGTCAGTTTTCTGAAATTGGTTTATACAATTTTTTGACTAAATGGGTTTTCCATTGATGTATGGTTTGTTATGATAGAACAATATTTGGCTGAGATACAACTATTTGAAAATCTGGAATCTGAGGGTGCAAAAAAATCAAAATATTGAGAAAATCACCTTTAAAGTTGTTCAAATGAAGTTCTTAGCAATGCATATTACTAATCAAAAATGAAGTTTTGATATATTTACGATAGGAAATTTACAAAATATCTTCATGGAACATGATCTTTACTTAATATCCTAATGATTTTTGGCATAAAAGAAAAATTTATAATTTTTGGCTATTGCTACAAATATAGAAGGAGACGAGTCTGAGCTGGACTCGGCCCCATGTGGCTCCAATCAGAGGCCCTTCTGGGCTCCTCCGGCCTGAATTTATGAGCAGAGTCCTTGTGTTTGCTTTGGACGCTTGTATTTCTGTTCCTCCTGGAAGAATGACGCTGATTTGTGAAATACAGCAGCTGGGAGTTTGTTTCCTCGCGCGGCTAAAAACAAAAAATGCATGTAGAAAGAGTTTTCCCAGAGTTTTCAAACATTTTCAGTAACACTTAAAAGTATTTAATGCATTAATTATGCCTTGTAATGCACGTTATAATGCACTGTATGATCTCATGAATAATCATAACCATAGTTATTATACATATCTATCCATTGTTAAACCTTTAGAAAGAATAATGCATTAAAACAAATGACAAAACCAATTTCAGATGAAACTAAGAACGTGCAAATATTAAAATGCATTTTAACTTTGGTAACAAGTGTTTATGAAAAGATCTGAAGCATTACAATGACCGAAATTTGATGTAGAAGCTGTTTTCACGCAGGAGTTGCTTGCAAATTTCACAAACAATTACAAAGAAACGGCAAGTAACATTAAATTAAACATGAATTTTTAACACGATTTTAAGTGGGAAAAAGTATTCTCTTATAAGATGTACTCCAATATTTTTATCATCCTTTATATATATAATGTATTATAGAAGTATTTTAATGCATTAATTATGCCTTAAAATGCATGGTATGATCTCATGAATAATTGTATAATGCACCGTAATACATATCTATTCATTCATCACAACTTTAGAAAATATAATGCATTAAAACACATGACAGACAAACCTTTAAATATTATAATGCATTTAAACTTTGGTTACAATTACTTATGAAAAGATGTAATGCATTACAATGCATGAATACCTTTATAATGCATTATACTAAAGGCTTTAAGTGTTACCATGTTGTCATTACTTGAAATAAAATAAATTTTATGTAACTTTTAGATTACAAAAATGTAACACAGATTACAAAAATGACAAGTAACACTGAATTAAACATGAAATCACATAAAACACTCTAATAATCGTTATTTACAACTTTGAAAAATCATTAATCCAGTGTGCGTTTGGCATTTATCATTTCTGCTCGTTCAGCAGGAGAAGTCTCTTGTGTTCACACTGAAAGCGGAGTCACTCCTCTTGATCTGCTTCTGTTCACACACACTTCAGTTTCTCAGGAGTGCCGATGACGATGATGATGATGATGAAGATCACACAGACAGGTGCGTTTCTCCCATCAGCTCTGAACATGATTGTCGCGTGTTTCTGTGTGAATATCATAATGAATTGAGATTATTGTTTTCTGAGACAAATATCAAAAAATGAAGCGAGTTTATGATCAAAACAAGAACAAATATCTGCCAATGGAGTCAGAAAAATCAGCTTAATTCAAAGTGAAGAATAAGGATATTTTTATATCAACTTTGATGAGTTTCTCAGAATTCAAGATGACTTCTGTCATTTTACATTTCCAGTAAATGATTTTAAATAGATATTTATACCGGAAAGCAAGACAAAAAGACCGGGGAAGTTTTTTTTTGTTGTTGTTGTTGTTGTTTGGTAACACTTTTTTTTTTAAGGTGTCCTTGTTACATGTTACATGTGCTTACTATTATAATAACAATAAATTATGCATAATTACATGCAAGTAACCATAATCCTAACCCTACTTATATAACAAGTATGTGTATTTAATTAATATTACTCAGTACTTAAATGTATAATTACACTGTAACAAGATTTTCACACTTGTTACTTGGGAAAATAACAATAGAAGTCACATTAAATTTAATCAGCTTCCTTCAATATAATGATTTAATTTTGCACGTGTCTCATTTGTGTAGAAACACACTGGTCACTCCAGCATCACAGGGGTGAGTTGTGAATGCTAAAATTCATATTTAATAACTGTACATGCTGGTTTCTGACTGTGAGTGTATTAATCTCCATTTAAATATGAAGTGAACTGATTTATATCCTCAATGAAATCCCCTCAGAGGAGCTGTTGTGTTTCCCACATTCGTCATGAGATGAACAAATCAGATGATTATGAATTATTGTGTGTGACATTTGATCATCTGGACAAATATAGTCAGAAAGCCTTATAAGCTGAAGTTATTGTTTGGAGATGAAGTGAATATAGACGAGTGACTCATTCGGTTCGTCTGAAGACAGGAAGTGTCGATCTGATTCTGAGACTCTGTGTGTGTGTGAGATGTGGGATGTTTCAGACAGTCTGTGAATGTCAGATATGAGCGAGCGGCTCGTTCCGCAGAAACACTGAGGTGAAGCCCTTCAAAAGTACCAGTAAGTGCCCTTGAGGAACTAGTGTGCACTGAAGGGTTTCTCAAGCTTCGTGACTCCAGGAGAAGAGCCTCCCACTGAAGCTGACGTCTTCCTCTGATGTTCCTGTGGTTATATGTACATAAAAATAATCAGTATAATGTTGCACCTCTTCAGTTATTCCCTCTTTGAACACTTTTTAAAAACTTTTTGCAGTGCATAATGAAGGAACCTTGTTGCTGTTGATTATTACTGTTTTGCTTTGGCCATATATCATTTTGTCTTGTGTGTTAATTTTGTCTTTTGTATGGTCATCTTGGCCAGGGCTCCCTGAAAGAAGAGATTTCCTTTTATCTCAATAGAACCTTCCTGGAAAAATAAATAAATACAATAAAAAAATAAGGCATTTTAAGTAATATCATTACATTTCAATCATTTTGGGGAGGTTTTTGGTCAGTTTTTTAGGGGTCAATAGTGACGTCTCAGTGTTTAATGAAAGAACATTTACTCAAATCCAGCAGAGGTCTGAGTCTGGATCAACACTGATAGTGCGTGTGTGTTTTAATCTTTGAGACTAAACGGAGCGTTCAGTGTTTATAGCAGCAGATTTTTTTCTGTGTCAGACATGCTGTGTATTTATAGAGCTTGTCCTCGTCTCGTCTGCAGCCAAATAACTGCAACCATTCTGTCTGGAATCTTGTTATTGATGTCAGAAATGCGCTGCTGGTGTGTGTGTGTGTGTGTGTGTGCTGGTATTCACTATGTTATGACAAACGAATGTCCCCACAAGCATAGTAATAGCAGTAAATTTTGACCTTGTAGGGACATTTTTTTGGTCCCCATGAGGAAACAATCTTATAAATCACACAGAATGAAGTGTGTGAGGGGTAAGTTTAGGGTAAGGAGGATAGAAAATACAGTTTGTACAGTATAAAGACCATTATGCCTATGGGGAGAATGCTAGAATGTGTGTGTAACCTTGAGACCACACACACACATATGTTGTTATTCATCAGAGATCAAAGGTGAGATTCCTCTCTAACACACACCGGCTGTAATGAGTGTGGTTTCTGGTGTTGTTTTGAATGTGTTTGTGGGTTTGTAGGATCATTGGGGCTTGTGATGTTTGTAATTGTGGAGAGGAACGCGTTTCTTCGTTTTATAGATATATAATGCGTTTAATTGTCCATGTGTCGAGCAGCTTTATGATTTGTTTGTTTGTGTGAAGAACATGAGAACATTGAAACCATCTGAAGGTCCTTCTCCAGATGTTGTTTTATGGTTTGTAGATCAGATGGTTTGTGTTTCTGTCGTTTCTCATTACAGACACTTCAGAAGAACAATAACATTCGCTGCCAAAACATAAAGTGCCTTCGTCTTGACGTCAGCCTGCAGAGATCCAAAAAATGCTTTAATTAGTCATAGAACTAGTCGTGTGAGTGATTCCTCGCATCGGACTCATGATCTCCACACATCCACCCAGAATGAGTTTACACAGTTCACATTCATTCAGCAGACACTTTCATCCAAAATGAGGGGCATCACAAGCAAATTCCAACCACATAGCAACATCCTGGCAACCATGGCAACACCCTGGCAAACACACAGCAGCAGCCTGGAAACCATAACAACACCCTGGAAACCATAGCAACACCCTGGCAAACACATAGCAACACCCTGGCATCCATAGTAACACCCTGGCAAACACATAGCAACACCCTTGCAACTATAGCAACACCCTGGCAAACACATAGCAACACCATGCCAACCATAACAACACCCTGCCAACCATAATGACATCCTGGCAACCATAGCAACACCCTGCCAACCATAGTAACAGCATGCCCACCATAACGACACCATGGTAACCTTAACAACATGCTGGCAACTGTAGCAACACCCTGGTAACCATAACAACACCTTGACAAACATACAGCAACATCCTGAAAATTACATAGAAACACCCTGGCAACGATAGGAAAACCCTGGCAACTACATAATAACACCCAGGTAACCATATTTACACAGAGAAAACCATAGAAACACCTTGGTAACAATAGAATAACCCTGCAAACTGCATAACAATGCCCAGGCAACCACATAGCAACACACAGAAAACCATAGAAACACCCTGGCAACAATAGCAACACCCTGTTAACCATAGAAACACCCTGGAAACTGCATAACAACACCCTGGCAACCACATAGCAACACAGAGAAAAGCATAGATACACCCTGGCAACAACAGCAACACCCTGTTAACCATAGAAATACTCTGGCAACCACATAGCAACACAGAAAAACCATAGAAATGCCCTGGTAACCATAACAACACCCTGCCAACCACATAGCAACACTGAAAATCACAGAAACACCCTAGCAACCACTTGTCAACACCCTGGTACCCCTACGGCGCTCCGGCATCACAGCGGTGAGCTGAGAATGGTAACTGCATTCATATTTCTTCAGAAGATGCTCAATCTGTTGATGAACTGTGTAACACTGTGATCTTTCCAGAGACATGTCTCTCCTTATCTCAAGGACAGACAGAAGGAGGCGTAGATGAGATGAGACTGAGCCGCTTCATCATGGTGAACTCACAGCTCTGTCAGAATATAGTGCTGTTGCTCAGAAAGAGGAAAGTGGTTCATGTGTGACCCTTCTGACCTCCAGAAAGTGAGACTAACTCCTGTCTTACTCACAAAGAGCTGTTCAGCATGACTCAAGTCCAGCTCATGAATCCCCACGTCTGCTTACAATTTACTGACTGCAGGAACTTCCTGTGCCTCCCGTTAGCATGCGCCAAAAACATGGGAAACTGGTAACACTTTACAACAAGGTCTTGTTTGTTAACTTTAGTTGATGCAATGAGCACTATATTTTTTCCAGTATTAACTTTTGTTAATGTTAGTTCATAAAAATATTAGTTCACAGTGCATTAACGAAACAACTTCATAATGTATTAATAACATTTGAAATGAATAAAGTATGTCATTGTTAGTGCATGCTAGCTAATGTAATTAACATTGATAATAAGATGCATTATTAATAATTTAATAATAATAATAATAATTAAGCAGCAAATCAGCATATTAGAATGACTTCTGAAGGATCACGTGAAACTGAAGACTAGAGTAATGATGCTGAAAATTCAGCGCTGCGTCACAGAAATAAATTACAGATATTCACATAGAAAACATATTTTAAATTATAATTATATTTCACAATTTTTACTGTATTTTTGATCAAATAAACGCAGCCTTGGTCAGCAGAAGAGCCTTTCAAAAACATTTTAAAATCATAACATTTGCATATGTGGGTCTGAATGCACTTTGACTTTATTGAAATTCAACTGAGAAATGCAAGGAAATGCAAAAGTCAAACTATCATGGATCATCCGGGTTCATCTGTGCTGGAAACGCATCAGCACTGTATGTTCTCAAAGATATGAGGCGTGTAGAAGACGAGCATGACTCTGAATGGACAGCCTTATATGGGAATGTGTGTGTTTGGGAGGAGATGGAGCCGCTATCAGTGATTCCCACATGTGTAATTAAACCCCATACATACGTCTGTGTCTCTATCTGTGTGTCTCTAGAGGAGCGTCTCAGGAACGTCATGAACTCATCAGGGACTGGAGGAGGTCATGAGAAACGTCTCCGTTGGCAGATCTACAGAAAAGCTTTTGTTGTCGAGGGAATCTGAGTTAGTTACAGTAAACACACTCCGCTTTCACTCGCCAGCGCTGATGAAATGCCTGAAATCGAGCAGCGGTCAGTGGGTTAGTGAAGGTTAGTTAGTGAAGACCACCTGTCCAAACAGAGTGTGTCGTCTGGAGCTGCTGGAGGCTCGTCTGTCATGTGAGGAGAGTCACTGAAAGTCTGCTAATTGACACCAGTTGTGCTGGAGCTCCAGGGGCCGTTTGTGAGGAACCTCATGTTCAAATTCATGTGAATTTGCCCCGTCATGGTTTTTGAAAAACTCAAAGGCTTATAAAAGAAGCTTTGACTGATACTGAGAATCGAGCTCTTTAAAGTCCCTCACAATCAGACTCTTCTGGAGAATTATGAGTTGTGATGAAGGCCAGACGCAGTGGAAAGAAACGTCACTGGCGATTCAGAGCGAAAAGTTGAACGTCTGAAAAGAAATATGAGCGGAAACTGATGGTTCCGTTTAATATGATAAATAATGACACTGAATTATTTCTGATAAAGCAGCCAGCGTGCACTAACTTTCATTATAAGAGTTAGTTTGAGTGGACAAGCAATGTGTCAGAAACTGATATTCAGTCAATTCAAGTAAAGTCACATTTATTAATATAGCACATTATACAATGCAAAATGTTATGGAAGCTTGTTTTTTTCACCACATTTCAGAGAAAAAGGTCAATTGCAAGATATAAACTCAGAACAGACATAAACTCAGAATTTTGAGATATATATTTAGAATTGAATTATGAACTCAGAATTATGATATAAACTCAGAATTATGAAATATAAATTCAGAATTATGAGATATAAACTCAGAATTATGAGGTATAAATATAAACTCAAAATTATGAGATATAAACTGGAAATTGCAAGACAAACTCAGAATTGTGAGAAAAGTCAAAATTGCAAGATATAAACTCATAATTTTGTGATATAAACTTTGAGATATAAACTGAGAATTGTGAGAAAAAAAGTCAAAATTGCAAGATATAAACTCAGTTATGCGATATTAACCTTGAATTATGAGATATAAACTCAGAATTATGAGATGTAAACTGAAAATTGCAAGGCAATCTCAATTGTGAGAAAAGTCAAAATTGCAAGATATAAACTCAGAATTATGAGATATAAACTGAGAATTGCAAGATATACACTCAGAATTGAGATATAAACTCAGAATTACGAAATATAAATTCAAAATTGAGATATAAGTTTAGAATTATGAGATAAACTCAGAATTGAGAGTAAAAAGTCAGAAGAGAAAAAAGCGAGATATAAGCTCAGAATTGCTTGTTTTTATTCAGTGGTGGAAATAAGCTCGTTTCAAAGCAGCTTCACTATGATAAACAAAACATAATAGTGTTAATGCTGCAAAATTCATCAATTATGAAACAAACTCAGTTTCTGCTATAAAACAGCTCTACAGAACACAATAGTGTCATTATTCAGATCAGTTCATTTCAGATTTTGTGCTTATCTGATAGTGTCAGTGCCATCAAATCAGTAATATTACTGAATATTAGGTGTTTTCTACACCCCTATTGGGGACAACTCTGCTTATGTGTGTGTGTGTGTGTGTTTCAGAGTTAATATGGATGTGTTGTATGTGATTGATTTCCCTCCTGCTCTGTTTTCTCTCTCCAGGAACATTTGGAGTGGAGTTTCTCTCTCCAGGGATCAGGGAACGGGAAAGACTGAAAACCCTGACCCGGATGTCCCTGTATGAAATTGAGCTCCAAAGACAGTAAAAACCGAGGTACTTTCTGAAACACATCTGAGGTTTCATCAAAACCACACGAAGGAACGGTTCAATCACCCTCATTAACATACAAACCGTTCTTGACTGTTATATGTTTGTGCAGGAATAGATCAGACTGAATCAGATCCGATCCATTCCCACGAATCTCAGCTTCTCAAAAACACTTGACGACTGAAAACAAACACAAACAGCAACAACAAGCCTGTGTGAGAGCGGCGGCGGCCGCGGGTCGAGCTTATATAAGCGGATGGGTGTTCAGTAAGCCGAGCGCAGCTCTTTGTTCATGTTTACAGAATTCCAGTTTCAGGGCCACAGGGTGAAGCAGAAGCACAAAGGAGTGAAATCCTGGAAAAAGCTGCCGCGAGGAGCGTCTCTGATGCGCTTGTGTGTGAAGCGTGTTTGTTGGCCTCTGGGCGACTATGAACTCTCGCTCTTTTCATTCTGCTTTCATCATCTGGCTCAGATATCCGCTCATCTGCTTACTGTGTTCCTTTAACGTGACAAAGCAGCAGAGAACCATGTGATCCGGCAGAATCTACATTCACACTGCAAAAAATGATTCTCTAACTTGGTATTTTTGTCTTGTTTTCTAGTATAAATATCTAAACATTCTTGAATCAAGATGCATTTACTTGACGTTTAATTAAACTAATTTAAGATATTAAGTCTTGTTTTCTAAAAAATTATCAAAATTATGTTAGTTTTTGCTTAAAACAAGCAAAAATATCTGCCAATGGGGTAAGAAAAATAATCTTAATTCAAAGGCTAAACAAGATGATTTTTCTTACTCCACTGGCAGATATTTTTGCTTGTTTTACGAAATTTTATGAAATTTTGAGATTTTATTTTACAGAAAACAAGACACAATATCTTAAGTCATTTTACTTGTACAGTAAATTCATCTTGATTTGAGAATTGTTAGATATTTATACTAGAAAACAAGATACTAAGTAAGAGAATAATTTTTTGCAGTGCAGGCCACAGATTCAACACGGATCTTGGTCAGGCGTGACTAGTGTGTGTGTGTGGGTGTGTGTGTGTGTGTGAGAGTGTGAGTGTGAGTGTGTGTGTGTGTGAGTGTGGGTGAGTGTGAGTGTGGGTGAGAGTGTGTGTGTGAGTGTGAGTGTGGGTGTGTGTGTGTGTGTGTGTGTGAGTGTGTGTGTGAGTGTGAGTGAGTGTGAGTGTGTGTGTGTGTGTGTGTGTGTGTGTGTGTGTGTGAGAGAGAGAGTTTGTGTGTGTGTACTGGTTTTTGTGGTTTACAAGGACACAAATTTGTTTAATGACATGGGTATGACAGAGGTATTACAATTTGAAGGTGGTTTATGAGGACACTGCCTATGTCCCCGTAATTCAAAAGGCTTAAAAAACATACTAAGTGGTGTTTTTTTGAAAATCTAAAAATGCACAAAGTTTCCTGTGAGGGGTAGGTTTAGGTGTAGGGTTGGTGTAGGGCAAAACCCCATACAGTTTGTACAGTATAAAAACCATTACGCCTATGGAGAGTCCCCGTAAACCAGAAATACCAACATGTGTGTGTGTGAGTATGTGTGTGTGTGTGTGTGAGAGAGTTTGTGTGTGTGAGTGTGTGTGTGTGTGTGTGTGTGAGTGAGAAAATACAGTTTGTACAGTATAAAAACCGTTATGCCTATGGAGAGTCCCTACAATTCACAAAAAAAAAAAATGTGTGTGTGTGTGTGTGTGTGTGTGTGTGTGTGTGAGAGAGAGAGATCCAGACAGTGATCAGGACGGTCCGGCGTGTGGGCGGTGTAAAGTCAGTCCAGCAGACAAACAAACAGGAGTGGAATGATTTGTTTAGATCCCGTGAGATGGGCTGAGTCTGATTTGTTTGGTCTGTCTGCGCTCCAGCCTGTTTCCATCTGCTGCTCATTTCACTCAGAATTCCTTTGAATTCACTTCAGTGCAGAAGACATGCTGTTAGTAACGCTGATGTCATCATGTTCTGTGTGCTTGTACCACACAGAGTCAAATACTCAAAAACATGACAAAACCTCCCAAAACCTCCTTTTCAGGATGTTCTCCTTGTTATGTTTTTAATAGTTTTCATTGCAAGAAATTATGTTTGTCTGGATTTTCCATTACAAATATCTAAATGTTTTTAAATCAAGATACGTTTACTGGAAAACCAAAACGACTGAGGATATTACCTAGAAAATGTTTCCTAAAAAATTAATAGACAGTCTGCTAATGTGGTCAGAAAAATAACCCTGTTTTCATTTGAAGCTTATTTTGACACCAGAGGTTTTTTTTCAAAAGCATAAACCTACTTAATGTTGATACATTTTTCAGAGAGCAGCACTTATTATCTTCTGTCATTTTGTTTCTCCAGTAAATGTGTCTTGATTTAAGGATGTTTAGATATTTGTACTGGAAAACAAGACAGAAATAGAGGAAGAACATTCACACAGTGTACACACACACACACATACAAAACAAACACACACAAACAAACACACACACACACACACACACAAACAAAACAAACAAACACACACACACACACACACACAAACAAAACAAACAAACACACAAACAAACACACACACACACACATACACACACACACACACACACACACACACACAAACAAAACAAACACACACACAAACAAACACACACACACACACACAAACAAAACAAACACACACACAAACAAACACACACAATTGAATTTACAACAATGGAGGAATACAAAACTATTGATTTAGAGATGGTGATTGTGTATATAGAAACAATATATATTTTATATTAATTGCAAAACATAATTCAACATGACTCATTTACTTCATTTGCAGTGCTTCATCGGAGTGGGCGGTTCTTTTGGAGCAATTTGCTTGTCTGATTGGTGGAGATTTCTCTGCAGAATCATGGGTAATGTAGTTTTTCACCAGGAATTCTGCTGTTAATTATTTACAAAACTAGGTTGAAATAATGAAGTCTGATGGCTTCAACAACCGCATAGCTCACAGTAGGTCTGTCTTTAACGGTTTATAGGTTATCATTAAAATAATTTCTCTGGAGAAAACAAATGGGATTATACTTCTGGAATCGTCTGTTGTGTTCTATTGGCTCTTTTATTCAAAAGGGCGGGACTTATTCCATCATCCGGCGCAGTGCACTTTCTTTCTCCCGTTCATAATAATATATATGCTGTCTTTGTTCCAGTGGAGTTTGATACTATAAGCATGAAAATACAGAGACAACATCAATGTTTCTTGACTTGCATTGCAAAAAATGATTCTCTTACTTAGTATTTTTGTCTTGTTTTCTAGTATAAATATCTAAACATTCTTGAATCAAGATGCATTTACTGGACAAGTAAAATGACTTAAGATATTATGTCTTTTTTCTGTAAAAAAAAAAAAAAAAAATTTGTTAGCTTTTCCTTAAAACAAGCAAAAATATCTGCCAATGGGGCAAGAAAAATAATCCTGATTAGTCTTTGAATTAAGATTATTTTTCTTACCCCATTGAAAGATATTTTTGTTTGTTTTAAAGGGGTCATATGACGTTGCTAAAAAGAACATTATTTTGTGTATTTGGTGTAATGCAATGTGTTTATGCGGTTTAAGGTTAAAAAACACATTATTTTCCACATACTGTACATTATTGTTGCTCCTCTATGCTCCGCTTTTCTGAAACGCGTCGATTTTTACAAAGCTCATGGTTCTGAGAAGTGAGGCGTGCTCTGATTGGCCAGCTATCCAGTGCGTTGTGATTGGTCGAATACCTCAAGCGTGAGACGGATATGTTACGCCCCTCACCGTATTCTGATGCCGTGTCCCGGCGAGACGAGACTAAAACAATAAATCCCATTACAAACGAGGCATTTGTTGCATCCAGTGAGGACATATTTACTGGTTATAATGACTTATACTGTCTTTTTATGCATCGCGTTGCATCACGCCACGTAAACATTATCATGTCTGCATTTGTGATCGGAGAAACACAAACAACAAGCACTACTCTACACTGCTCAAAACTCACATTTGAATAGTCAGTAGCAGAAACATACTTACAGGCTGTGAGTCAGAAGCACCAGACTGTCCTTTCAAAGTTGGAATTGCCCCACTTTATAGAAACAGCCTTTGTGCGAGCCAGCATTGTAGGCTACTCTTCCAGCTTCAGGAAACAGTCCTCTGTAAAATGCGCTGCACACACTCTAATATGTGAGTTGAACTGTTCTGGAACAGTGTTGTAAATACAACTTAACCACTGATTTCTAGTTGTGTCCTCTTTTGGAAGCCCAAACAAAGTAGTTTCGCTTTCACAATGAAACAGCGCCTCCAGGACATGGTGCCGCAACAATACTAAAAATCACGCCCTCTTTCTTTGCGTATACATTTGGGCGGTGTTTTGCAAATCTTCCCACACCGTGACGTAGACATGTGAGGCGTGTTTGAACGAGCCGTTTTAGGGGGCCGTGGTCGAGTCTTAACTTTGATAAAGAATATCTCTTTGGTTTTGAGACTTTAATTTTTACAACTTCAGGGATCTTATCTATGCATGAACAGCTTGTAACACTCCAAAGAGAAAAGAAAACTTGAAATCGCATCATATGACCCCTTTAAGCAAAGTGGGTTTTTTTGGGGGTTTTTTTTTTAGAAAACAAGACTTAAATCATTAAATCATTTTACTTGTCAAGTAAATGCATCTTGATTCAAGAATGTTTAGATATTTATACTAGAAAACAAGACAAAAATACTAAGAAAATCATTTTTTGCAGTCCAATAGTGCAAGTTACATTTATATGGCTGTCAACGAATGAGATGCTTAATTTTATTCAAAATCCACTGGATATTGGTTGAATATTTTCAAGCTTTAATAATTTCCTCTTTGATTCCTGTTCTGTCTGAAATCAAAGCACCTGAACAGGACAAACTGGTAATTATGACTTCAGGCAAGAGGGAAGTTTCTGACCGTTTTCCTCATTCTTCAGCCTGATGATGATGATGATGATGAAGATGAACATCATTGTCTATTGTCTCAGAGATTCCACAGAAAACAAAGCCTCTCTTCAAACACGTGATTCTCATCTCGTTTCTGGTAATTACATGTTCATGTGAAAACAAGAACGTCCTACACATCATAAAGACAGGATTTACAGTAATTGTATAAATAATGCCAGTGCTATTATAAAGCATAATTGCCAGTCTTCAGCTCGTACACAAACAGAACCTGATATAGAATGAAAGAGCTCGGAAATTCATGATGGTTTACCGCCGTCAGGTCAGGAGGAATCACCTTCTTCTTGATCTTCACAGATCAACGGCTTCATTGTGCTGTGAAAACGAGCAGTAACGATCAAAACAAGGAAAGAAGAGTTCACCTGTGACATCAGCATCACATGACCTCATTTGCATATCAGCATCACATGACCTCATTTACAGTGAGGTCATGAGGAGGAAGTTGGATCGGTGCTATTATTCCTGAAGCGTTGAAACGGCGGTTGTTTGATGAATCTGTCATGATGACGAGGCTCTTATTGAAGGAAGAGCAGAGTTAAACTGCACTGAAGCGGACAGAAAACCCTGTTACTCATTCCACACGTGAAGAGGCGTTTACATCAAAGACTTGAAGCAAAAAACACCTGTCAGGCGAAAAATAGTCGAGAAAAACCAAATTATGACCTCAGAGAGAAAGGGATATTACACAGCCCCGCATCTCAATGAAAAATTCTGCTAATTTGCAAAGAAACCCCAATTTGATGATGCTGAGCTCAAAAATATCAATGACGAGTTTCCATTACGTTCCCCAAATAAGATTGAAGAATCAAATTCAAATGTCAAATGTTTCTGTATTCAAATATGACATTTAGCTTAAAATTTGCAAAGGAGTGGGAAAATATGTTCAGGTACTAGATTTAATGTCAAAGAATTTTTACATAAACACAAGTTTATAAATATGTGACCCTGGACCACAAAACCAGTCATAAGTGTCAGTTTTTTAAATCTGAAATCTGAATAAATAATCTTTCCACTGATGTATGGTTTGTTATGATCGGACATTATTTGGCTGAGATGCAACTATTTGAAAATCTGGAATCTGAGGGTGCAAAAAAATCTAAATATTGAGAAAATCGCCTTTAAAGTTGTTCAAATGAAGTTCTTAGCAATGCATATTACTGATCAAAAATTAAGTTTTAATATATTTATGGCAGGAAATTTACAAAATAGCTTCATGGAACATGATCTTTACTTAATATCCTAATGATTTTTGGCATAAAATAAAAATCAATAATTTTGACCCATACAATGTATTGCTGGCTATTGCTACAAATATACCCCAGCGACTTAAGACTGCTTTTGTGCTCCAGGGTCACATATATTTTCCGAAATTTGTTCAGATAACTTAAATATCCCAAGTAACTAAAGTTAACTAAACTTGTCATTTTAAGTCAAGCATAAACACTTACTCTTTTTTTTTTAAGTTGAAACAACACATAATCGCTTATTTTTAATCACAGCCATAATATTTTACAGTGTTTGTGAATTTGTGATTTTCTGTGGCTGTTTGGATGCAGTAAAAGTGCATTTTCTTGTGTCATAATTTTAACCTTGAAATCAGACAGCACATGTGAAAATGGACTGAGAATTGATTAAGTGGTCTCAGATTCAGACATGAATCATGTTTTTCTGCTGATTTAGAGAGGATACAAGACTTCTTCGCACAAATGCGCATCAAGGAAAAAAATGCTACAAAATGCATCATTATTTTGTAATAAAGTGTGACTTGAAAGAACAAATCAGACACTGTTTTTGCAATCAGCAGCTCAAAATTAGTCAGAAACGAGCTTTAGGTTTCATCCAGCACATTTGCACTGCAAAAAAATATCCTCTTACTTGGTATTTTTGTGTTGTTGTCTAATATAAATATCTAAAAATTCTTGAATCAAGATGAATTTACTGTACAAGTAAAATGATTTAAGATATTAAGTCTTATAGTATATTAAGATACTATAAGTATCTTAGTACTTAAGATATTAAGATAAAACTTAATATCTTAAATCATTTTACTTCAAAAAAGTTTAGATATTTATACTAGAAAACAAGTCAAAAATACTAATTAAGAAAATCATTTTTTGCAGTATGCAGCAAGGCCGTGTAATAAACTGATCATATAATTTGAAAGATGACATAAATGAGCCCTTTAAGAGCTGAAAACAGTGGGGAACCGCAGCCAAACAAACAGCAGCGCGTCTTTGAGAACTTGGTGTTCCATATTTGTGCTGCGCGTTTCCTGTAGCGCTACTTCCTGTTTGGACAGGCCTGATGGGCATTGTGCTGGAGTCGCTCTGCCAGCCCACACTCAGAACTGAGAGCCCGTATCCATTTCTCTGATCATCCATGCTGTTTAATCACCTCATAACTCATAGTATTTACACTTCTATAAATTCATTATCACTGCAGGAGAGTTTATATGAAGCACAAGCGCTGTAGGCTCCAGTAACTGATTGCATCGGCTGGGATTGAGTGAATGTTGCACTGCAATAAATTATTCTCTTATACTTAGTATTTTTGTCTTGTTTTCTAGTATAAATATCTAAACATTCTTGAATCAAGATGAATTTACTGTACAAATAAAATGATTTAAGGTTTTGTTAGTTTTTCCTTAAAACAAGCAAAGGCCCCATTTTATAATAAGTGGCCTTAAAGGGATAGTTCAGCCAAAAATGAAAATTCGGTCATCATTTACTCACTCTCAAGTAGTTCCAAACCTGTATGAATTTCTTTGTTCTGCCGAACACAAAGGAAGATATTTTGAAGAAAGTTTGTAACCAGGCTGTTTTGGGGCACCATTGACTTCCATAGTAGTCAATAGAAGTCAATGGTGCCCCAGAACTGCTCTGTTTCCCACATTCTTCAGAATATCTTCCTTTGTGTTCGGCAGAACAAAGACATTCATACAGGTTTGGAACTACTTGAGGGTGAGTATATGATGACAGAATTTTCATTTTTGGGTGAACTATCCCTTTAACTACTATGTAATTACATTTCAGTTAATCATTTAGTACAATGCACTTATTGTGTACATGCATGTTTTTACGTTGTACTTTTTTAAAAAATTCCTGCATGTAATTACATCTGTAATTAATTTCTATAATTATATTTATAATTACACTGTTGACCCATCCCTTACACCTTAACCCACTTTCAAACCTACCCATACCACCAAACCTGTCCCTAACCTTACCTGTATCCCACCTCAATAGCAGCAAAAGTGTTTTGCAATACAATATGAACACAATAAGTACATTGTACTTGTATTTTGATGTAAATACATAGTAGTCAAGGCCATTTAATATAAAGTGGGACCCAAACAAAAATATATGCCATTGGGGCAAGAAAAATCATCTTGTTTAGATTTTGAATTAAGATTATTTTTTTTACCCCATTGGCAGATATTTTTGCTTGTAAACAATACAAAAATACTATATAAGAAAATCATTTTTTTGCATTGTGAAAAGTGGGTGTGAGACATCAGAATGCAGCCAAACCACGTGTGAGTTTCCTAAAACAATGACTAAATGCATATTTGACTATTGTCTGCTATTATCCAGAAACATAAGAGTGATGTCAGAGGAAAAGTCATTTTAGAGATGAACTATTTCCTTTTTAGGTTATCAAGGAAACTACTTTAGAATTGGTAACACTTTATTTAGATTATGAGTAACTTTGCAATTACATGTCATCTAGCAGTCATTAGAGTACTCATTTGGTTTATATCTGCTAACAGGGTCCTCAACCAGTATCACCGAGATAATATTATAGTTTTTGTTAATATTTTGTAGTAGATTTTATTTTCACATTTTCTGCTTTCATGCTCGTTTTAGTTAAAGTTTTAGTAATTTTACTGTGTGGTTTTGTCATTTTTATTAGTTTTAGATTTTTTTCTTTATATATGTCTATATAGTTTTCTTAAATTTTTATTTCAGATGTAATTTTATTTATTTATTTTTAGTACATCATTAAACTAAATGAAAATTTGAAATGTTGCAATGGAAACTGAAATAAAATAAGTTTTAATTTAAAAAAAAAAAATTTATTGTATATTATTACAGTTAATTTTTTTTTTCAAGTAACAAAATGTTTTTTCTTTTTTTTGTGATTTCAGTTTTTACTAATAACATAGCCCTCAATAGATATAAGTATCTTACAAGTAACTTATTCTACTAACCCTAACCTAAACATAACCAAAGTCTACTAGTACTCAAGAGTTAGTTGACATGTAGTTGCAAAGTTAGTTTTTAGTAAATAGTGGACTATGGAAATAAAGTGTAATTTAGGAATAATGTATTTTATTATGACTTTAGCCTAAAACCTTGATGTGGAGGAACAGTGAACAGACAGCACATAACAGAGACGTTTTATTTAGGAAAATACTTTATAAATAGATTTACACAGTAGTTCATTATACAAACATTGTGGTAATAGTTCCTTCATATAGCACTGGTGTGTAGTGGCTGCTCATACATGACGTGTGTGTGTGTGTGTGTGTGTGTGTGTGTGTGTGTGTGTGTGTGTGTGTGTGGCTTCTGTGGGTTTTGTCATGTGTAGCTGGAAAGCAGAAGGGGGCGTGGCTGTGACTCAGACACACAGGAGGAAGCTGCTGTCATAAGCACGTCAACAGCTCTGAAACAAACCTCTATTAATATCTGCGGTGATGATGTGCGCTTCCCTCAACAAGGATTTCCTGTCTATCTTTATCCATGCCTGATATAGTCTCCAGGGTCAAACTTATTTCAGCTCTGGGCTGGAAATATCTAAAAAAAGACCCGACTGACCAAACAAACATCGCAGCCGGTGTGTGTTTATGTGTGTGTTCGGAGCGAAGCTGAACCTGATCACCAGTCCAGCCCAACCCAGTGTCACTGAGAGAGACTGAATGAATGAATCATCACGGCGAATGCAATGCAGCATTCACTGATAGGAAACTGAGCTCAACAACAGGAAAGCGACGCTGAGAGACACTCTGCTGCAGGTGTTCCAGTAAAAACACTTCCTCCGGCTGATGAAATTCCTTCGGCTAATGCACAACATACATATATGTGACCCTGGACCACAAAACCAGTCATAAGGGTTTTATTTAAGGGTTTTATAAGAGTTAAATTGAGAATTATACATCATCAAAGCTGAATAAATAAGCTTTCCATTGATGTATGGTTTGTTAGAATAGGAAAATATTTGGCTGAGATACAACTATTTAAAAAATCTGGAATCTGAGGGTGCAAAAAAAAATCTAAATATTGAGAAAATCGCCTTTAAAGTTGTTCAAATGAAGTCCTTAGCAATGTATATTACTAATCAAAAATTAAGTTTTGATACATTTGCGGTAGGAAATTTACAAAATATCTTCATGGAACATGATCTTTACTTAATATCCTAATGATTTTTGACTTAAAAGAAAAATTGATAATTTTGACCCATACAGTGTATTGTTGGCTATTGCTACAAATATACCTCAGCGATTTAAGACTGGTTTTGTGCTCCAGGGTCACATATTGAAAACACACTCCTACAATCACATGTCTCACTCTACATCCCTCTTCAGTCAATCTTGCATCTGTTTGCAACTTGATGCAGTTTTCACATTACGCATATACATTTCACTCCCATATTCACAATCACAATCGATAAAGTACGTGCATCAGAAAGTGTAGTGTTATTGCAGAAGATTAGCACAAAAACATGTTTGGGATCGTTTGTGCAGTCTCGCTCAGGACGTGTTCTTGCATCTGGCTGGTTTCGAATGCAAGAGCACGTCCTGCTTTGCCCACACCAGTTTATTCTGTGAATATTGCATGCATTTCTGTTTAAATAGCAAATGGCACAACTGATGTGAATGCAAAGGATGGTGATCAGGATTTGACACTGAACTTGTTCCAGATCCACCCACGCATCACATACTGAAACCCAGCTGTCATGCATGCGGCACCACAGTCAGGTGAGAACGCTTTGGTTTCTTTTCCTTCTTTTGAGTCAAGCTTTGATGCCTCTTTTGAATCCGTGCGTTTTAGAGTGACAGAGTTTCAAGGCGACCACCGACACCAGCGTCAATCCGAGCGTGAGCACGACGATCACGCTGATCCACAACACTTTCCCGTCCACCGACTCGCAGTGCTCCGATTGCACGGCGCTCACGCTGATCTCAACGCTCTCTGAGTCTCTTGTGAACCAGCAGGTCACGGCGGCGATATCCGGCACGTTCAGTCTGTCCTGCTGAAGCAACGTGAGGAGGTACGGGTTTCCGCAGCAGCTCAAGGGGTTTGAGCCTACGTATAAAGTCCGGAGCGATTTCTGCAGAGCAAAAACCGTGTCGGATGCAAGCGTTACCAAACTGTTATTCTGCAGGTTCAAGGACTCCACAGAAGAATCTCCGCTCCACAGAGAGACGCCCGTGAGTCGGTTCACTGACAGATCCAAAGACTTGAGTTTACGGAAGAAGGTGAAGTCAACGGCTAGGGTTTGGAGCTGGTTTCCTCTTAGAGAAAGATGGGCGAGGGACGTCTCCAAACCTGAGAGAGAGTACGGGCCCAAGCCCATTTCGGGATTCTGAGAAAGATCCAGAATAAGCAGCGGGCTTCCGCGAAACGCGCCTGGTGGAACCGATGCAAGACTGTTCTCCGAGAGGTACAGATAGCTCAGGGTCGGGATAGAGGACAGTCGGATGCAGTCGTGCATTGGACCCTTGAGAGAAGGACAGATGCTAAACAGGTTTTGCTGAAGGTGAAGGCTTCGTATGTTGGGGAGCCTTGAGAAAATCCCGGCGTCTAACGTGCTCAGAGCATTTCCCTGAAGGTGCAAGACTTCCAACGCAGCCAGCGTGTTTTCACCGAAGGACAAGTTCTGCAAATTGTTGTAGCTGATGTCCAAGGTTTTCAACGAGTTCAGATGGCCTTCTGAATCCACACTGAAGTTCTCTAAACAGTTATTGCTGATGTTTAGGCTCTCCAGAGAAACCATGCTGCTGAAGAACGAGGACGGAATGGCTTTGAGCTGGTTGTAGCTCAAGTCCAAGTAGAGCAACCTGGGAAGATCCTGGTGCCTCTGATTGACACAAAGGCAAAGGGGTTTGTCATGGTCGGTGAATAGATACCCGCTGGCCTTTAGGTTCTCCAGCTCTTCTAGCGGACCGGAGCAGTTCACGCTTCTCAAGAGGTTTCTGGACAGGTCCAGGTATATGAGTTTGTTCCTCAGGGGAAGCACAGGGAAGTAAAGGATTTTATTTTCCCTCAGGTCCAAATACAGAAGCTCGAATTCCAGATCTGAGTCAATGGTCTGGAAATTAGTCAAGCTGTTTTTGCTCAAGTTTAGAGTTTTGAGTCGAACAAGGTTGAAGTCCGTAATGCATGAAATGGAGTTCACCGACAGATCAAGTTCTGAAAGCCCCGTGAGGGATTCGAAAGCACCTTCTTCGATTTCTATAATGACGTTATTGTGCAGGTCGATGCTTGTTAGAGCCTGAGATCCGTTGAATGTGTGCTTGCTTATTTTAGTAATGCTGTTCCCGTCTAAAGAGAGCTTGGTGAGGACCGGAGCGTCGCTCAGGAAATAATCGCTCATATCCGTGAACAGACCGTTTCCGGACAAATCCAGATGCCGCACGGATTTGAGCGGCCCGACGTGAGTTTTCAGAGCCGCGTGAAGGTCCAGCAAGTTTCCAGACAGGTCCAGCACCTCCAAACGGCTCGTGTCTTGGAACAGGCCCGGCTGGATGAACTGGATCTTGTTGGCGTGGAGGTTCAGATGCTGGACGTCGGAGAGCGCTGGAAGCTCCCAGTCCGTGAGGTTCTGCAGGAGGTTTCGAGACAGATCGAGGAGGTGGATGGAGGTCGGCAATCGTGCCGGGACCCTTCTGAGGTTCAGACCGCTGCAGTCGACATCCTCGTGGACCTTAAACCGACAAAAATGTGTGCTATTAGCCAACAGTATTTACCACACTGCAAAAAATTATTCTCTTACTTAGTATTGTTGCCTTGTTTTCTAGTATAAATATCTAAAAATTCTTGAATCAAGATGAATTTATTGTACAAGTAAAATGACTTAAGATTAGTGGTCGACCGATATATCGCCAAGGCCGATATATCGGCCGATATTTGGCATTTTCCAAATATCGGCATCAGCTACTAAGTTTTTCTGTTTTCTATATGATTGCACGTGCTTTGTGTGACGGTCGGTCCTTGCGAATTGAATGCTTTAAATATTAAACTCGTGATTTCGAATTACGCTGCGCTTTATGCATTTGCCCACTGTCATATTCATGTCATTTTCACTCTGTGCTGTATGTAAAATGAGTGTTACCTTGGGTTTATTTGAAAAAATATGATTTGCAATGCACACAAACTTCCCAGAATACTGAGTGCTCTGTTGGTTACAGTGTTTACTTCCTTTTTAATTATATTTTTATTAAATATTTAATTATTTGTGAAAAATACGTTGTCATCTAAAGTATAAGTATGTTTATTTTACAAATTTATTTTTTAATCCATTTTCAAATGATTTCAGATTTCTTAAATATTAATTAAAATAAATAAAATTATATCGGCTTTATATCGGCCATCGGCCACCCTGCTTTCCAAGATATCGGCATCGGCTGTCAAAAAACCAATATCGGTCGACCACTACTTAAGATATTATGTCTTGTTTTCTGTAAAAAAGATTCCTTAAAACAAGCAAAAATATCTGCCAATAGGGCAAGAAAAATAATCTTGTTTAGCCTTTGAATTAAGATGATTTTTCTTGCCCCATTGGCAGGTATTGCCAATTTTGATAATTTTTTTATTTAGAAAACAAGACTTAATATCTTAAATCTTTTTACTTGTCAAGTAAATGCATCTTGACTCAAGAATGTTTAGATATTTATTCTAGAAAACAAGACAAAAATACTAAGTTAGAAAAACATTTTTTGCACTGCGCAAGTGATTCTGACGTACACTACCAGTCAAAAGTTTTTGAACAGGAAGATTTTTAATGTTTTCTTTTAAAGTCTCTTCTGTTCTCCAAGCCTGCATTTATTTGATCCAAAATACAGCAAAAACAGTAGAATTTTAAAAGATTTTTACTATTTAAAATTATTTTCTATTTGTCATTTATTCCTGTGATTTCAAATCTGAATTTTTAGCATCATTACGCCACTCACATGATCCCTCAGAAATCATTCTAATATTCGGATTTGCTGCTCAAAAATGTTTTTATTATTATTATTATGTTGAAAACAGAAAGCAGTATTCAAAATAGAAAGCAATTATTTAAAATAGTAAAAATATTTCACAATTTTACCATTTTTGCTATATTTTTGATCAAATAAATGCAGGCTTGGTGAGCAGAAGAGACTTCTTTAAAAAACATAAAAAATCTTACTGTTCAGAAACATTTTACTGGTAGTGTACACTCATGACATCACACAGCTGTTTCCTGGAAGATTTCAACACAATGGACCCCACAGCTTTTAGCGTGACGTATGACTTAAAGCAGCTCTTGGTTTACACTATCTCTGCTCCATCCACACTTTATTTATGCTCTCTAGATAACTGTGGCTCAGGGACGGTGTTTCAGGATTTTCCTCATCTCTGGGACTGACCCTTCATTTCTGCCAGGGCGGAAAAGAGAGAGGATGGAGACATAATAGAGCGCTGATGTATTTCATCTTACACACACTTCCTCTGCGTTCATTAGTTGTGTGTCACTGGTGTCCAATCACACGGTCGGAGGAGGTTTCCTGCCCTAAACACGAACTCACGAACCTACTCTGATCAGCTCATCTTATCAGACTCTATGGTTTAGTCTAAGGCTCATAATCGGATGCACTGGGAGGATGTTTCTGCCTAATATGGTTCTCTAGATGTGGGTCCATTTGGTCTTTGCCAATGTAAAGTTTAAGTGTGATTCTATTTAATTAATCCTGAAGCATTTTATAGACCCTGAGGAAACAGACACAAACGACTCAATATAGACTATAGAGCTATAAAAATGAATGTGGAGCAACACGGATGAATTGATGAGAAACTATTGAGTTTTATATTTCAAGGCTTTCGATTAAAGACCTATCTTGGCAAATCTGAGCATCTGAAACTCTAGAGAAGACACTTTTGAGCAAAAGTCACCATTTACTCTAAATTCATTGCTAAAAGAGGTCTCACTTGTGGTTTTTATTTCCTACAGGTTGACCATTTAATGGCCACCAAAGACTACTCAATGCAAGCAATTAATATACGAAGACTAAAGAGTATTTTCTATCTGATTGAAACTGAAAATGCTTGGTTTCTAGGCAAAGAATTGCACATAATCATCAGTAATTATAGTAACTGCTGTGTTAAAGCACTGAACCAACATTCATTTGGTTTTTCTCATTGTAAAGTTTAAGAGCGACTCTAGTGCGAACGTATTTAATTGATACTGACGTTTGTTTTAGACCCTGAGGAAACAGACACGAGTGAGTCAGCGGTTGTCAAAAAGATGATTTGATGAGAAACGATTGAGTTCATATATGTGACCCTGGAGCACAAAACCAGTCATAAGTAGCACGGGTATATTTGTAGCAATAGCCAAGGGTCAAAATTATCCATTTTTCTTTTATGCCAAAAATCATTAGGATATTAAGTAAAGATCATGTTCCATGAAGATATTTTGTAAATTTTCTACCATAAATATATCAAAATGTAATTTTTGATTAGTAATATGCATTGCTAAGAACTTCATTTGAACAACTTTAAAGGTGATTTTCTCAATATTTTGATTTTTTTGCACCCTCAGATTCCAGATTTTCAAATAGTTGTATCTCAGCCAAATATCGTCCTATCTTAACAAACCACACATCAATGGAAAGCTTAAAAAATGGACCCTTATGTGGTCCAGGGTCACATTTTAAGACTTATTTTGCCAATTTGAGCATCTGAAATTCTAGAAGAGACCGATTTGAGTGCATGTCTCCATTGACTGCATGTTCTTTCCTACATTTAAAGACAATTTAGCTCAATCAACTGAGGCTTGGAATCTGTTTTCAATCTTTTGACACTCAAAAAAGGAAGAAAATCATTGTTAGACTGTTCACCCTGAGAGATCAGACACCGACAGTCTGTTTGATTGAGAAGTTGAAGATAAAGCTAGTCAGATCTGGAGATGCTGTAACTCACCACTTGACAGGCTAAAGGCTCTGCTGGATGTCTGTACGGCGATACCTGGTTCACCACGAGCATCAGTATCCAGAGACAGCTTCCCATGATGCTGCAGAGACAAGAAGAGCGAGCGAATGAGGATGAATTACATGAACATGATGTCACTCCGCAGGCGCTCACGTCACAGCTTCTGTTTTTAACTCCGGTGATGTCTGCTAAAGTGGAACATTGACTCTTTCTCGATGTCAACAGATGTGTCACTCCTGTCTAGGTCTGGTTTCTGCGTTTGATATTTGACATGAACAGAAACGCCCACACGTGACGAGCACAGCAGAGATATGAAAGGTTAATCTCCATTTCCACATTATGTGTTAAATATATATCAGAGGGTGATGTTTCAGCAGAAATTAACCCTCTGATCTCCAGCCATTACTCATTGTGTGCCAATCAAAGGAAACCCATAAACCACACACTACAAAAAATGATTTTCTTACTTAGTATTTTTGTCTTTTTTTTCTAGTATAAATATCTAAACATTCTTGAATTAAGATGCATTTACTTGACAAGTAAAGTGATTTAAGATATTAAGTCTTGTTTTACACTTTATTTTGATAGTCCACTTTAGACATTCTACTAACTATAAGTAACTTTGTAACTACATGTCAACTAATTCTCATTCATTTGCATCTACATGTCTACTAACTCTCAGTAGGGTAGGTTTAGGGTTAGTAGAATAAGTTGACATATACTTGCAAAGTTTGTCATAGTCAGTATGTTATATGTTGTGGCAGACAGTCTACTAATACTCTAATGACTGCTAGTTGACATGTAGTTACAAAGTTACTTACTGTCAGTAGAATGTCTAAAGTGGACTATCGTGTTACCAAAATGTTTTGTTAGTTTTTGCTTAAAACAAGCAAAAATATCTGCCAATGGAGTAAGAAAATAATCTTAATTCAAAGGCTAAACAAGATGATTTTTCTTGCACTATTGGCAGATATTTTTGCTTGTTTTAAGGAAAAGCTAACAAAATTTTGATATTTTTTACAGAAAACAAGACATAATATCTTAAGTCATTTTACTTGTACAATAAATGCATCTTGATTCAAGAATGTTTAGATGTTTATACTAGAAAACAAGACAAAAGTACTAAGTAAGAGAATCTTTTTTTTTTGCAGTGAATCAGAAAAGCAAACATGTGAAACATGAGAGTGTTGTGATTGCAGTGAAGCGCAGGTGTGTCTCAGGTGTGTCACCTCAGTAGTGTGCTGCTCCGCTGCTGTTCACACTCATGCTGCTCTCCTCCGTCTCGCTCGCTCTGCTACACATCCTGTGAGAATATCCTGCAAATACTCTTGTTTTTTCCTTCTGTGCTCAAGCCTTGTATGGGATCGGACCTCCCTCTCTCTCTCCTCCCTCCCGCTCTCTCTCTCTCTCTCTCTGAGTGTGTGTCTCTCTCTCTTTCTGTCGCTCTGTGTGTGTCTCGCTCTCTTTGTTGCTCTGTGTGTCTCTCTCTCTCTCTCTCTCTGTGTATGTGTGTGTGTCTCTCTCTCTCTCTCTGAGTGTTTGTCTCTCTCTCTTTTTGTTGCTCTGTGTGTCTTGCTCTCTTTTTCGCTCTGTCTCTCTCTCTCTCTCTCTCTCTCTCTGAGTGTGTCTCTCTCTCTTTCTGTCGCTCTGTGTCTCTTTCATTCTCTTGCTATTTAACTCTGTTTCTCCCTCCCTCCCTCTCTCTCTCTCTCTCTCTCTCTCTGTCTCTCTCTCTCTCTCTGTCGCTCTGTCTTTCTTTCTCTTGTTATTTAACTCTGTTCCTCCCTCTCTCTCTCTCTCTCTCTCTCTCTCTCTCTCTCAATTCAATTCAATACGTGCTTTATTGGCATGACAACTGTTACAATGTATTGCCAAAGCATAGTGTTTACGTTGAATCTAAAACAGATATGTATTTAAAAAAATAATAACAATAACTTAAGAATTGACTAAATAAATACATGCATGTATATATAATGAAATAAAATAGAACAAATCAATTCTATGAATTCTAGAATTCTATGAACAATTTAAAATCCAGTGTGCGTTTGTGTGCGTTTTTGTGACATATGAGGACACAAATTTGTATAATGACATGGGTATGACATAGGCATTACAAGGAGAAGGTGACTTATGAGGATATTTCCCCATGTCCCCATTTTTCAAAAGGCTTATAAATCATAAAGAGTGAGGTTTTTTTGAGAAGCTAAAAATGCAGAAAGTTTCCCGTGAGGGCTAAGTTTAGGTGTAGGGTTGGTGTTGGGTGATAAAAAATACAGTTTGTACAGTATAAAAACCATTACGCCTATGGAGAGTCCCCACAATTCACAAAAACAAACGTGTGAGAGAGCGAGAGAGAGAGAGAGAGAGAGTGAGAGAGAGAGAGAGTGTGTGTGTGTGTTTGTGGGCACATCACTGACTTGTTGACTCCTCCCTCTTTTTGTGACAGGCATCAATGTATCTTGCTGCTAGTAAGATCCAGTCTTGTTTTTCACCTAATAAATACTGAAGCTGTGTTTTCTTGTTTAACATCTTGAAGTCAGGGCAAAGTGTTTCAAATTTGGGATAATTTCTGTCTTTCTCTGAAAACTGGAGCTTTACTGTCACTTTGTGAGGATGGGGAAATAATGTTTAATTGGTGATATATGCTTGTCATTTTTAGTAGTACTTTTTATTATTATGATTATTATTATTATTAATGCCTTCTGAATACATTGCAATGTGATATGTGTGGGGTATAATGTAGCGTTTGTTTTTAGATGTTTTAATAAAGTGTGTTAAAAGTCTCTGAAAACTGATGTTGATGGTTCTTTGCAGATTAAACTGTATTTTATTGAAATGTATTGGTTTGTTTTTAAACTCAGTGTAGTTTATTTTATTAATGTAGGGTACTGAGTGTAGTTATGTAATTTAAAGTATAGTAGACTGCAGAAATATAAATGTCAGTTAATGAATTTTATTGTTAGTCAAGGTAAATAAGCAATTTATATTTCTAGAAAAATAAAATAGAACAGAGAAATGGACAGCACATTGTATCAGTTTTTAAAAATGTCTAAATCAAGAATTATTGTTGATTTTAAGTGTTACAAATTGATGAATGCAATTAATGTTTTTAGGTTTGAATGGTGTTGTGATGTTGGGTTGTGTTATGCACTTAATGAGGAGTTGTTTTTTACACGAGTTAAGATAGGAATATAATGGTTTGTCTTAATTGTTTAAATAATTGTTTTAAATAATTGTGAGTGTGTGAGTGTGTGTGTGCGTGTGAGTGAGTGAGTGTGTGTGCGCGTGCGTGTGTGTGTGAGAGAGAGAGTGAGTGAGTGTGTGTGCGTGTGTGTGTGTGTGTGTGTGTGAGAGAGAGAGAGAGAGTGAGTGAGTGTGTGTGTGTGTGTCGCGCTCTCTCTCTCTGTTCCTAAATCATGTTAAACAGTTCCTTATTTAACTTTACTTAAATTTGTGGTTACCATGGTTTAAGTTAATTTTCTTAAGGGCAGTAAAATCGTAATGATGCATATTCTACAAACACTGCCAGCTTCCAGAATCTTTTTGATTTCATTTAGTCTTTCTTTTTGAATTTTAATGTTAGTGTTGCTTAAATTCAGGAAGACCAAAACCTAAAACCGTCTTTGCGTCTGCTCCCGCCGCGTCTTCAGGGATTCCCGGCAGGAAAATCTCGTACTTTTCACTCGAGCGCGTTGCTTTTTCTTGTCGTTTCTCGCGCGCAGCTCGTGTTCTGTCGCGTCGAAGGCAGAAAAAGCACCGTTGCGACACGAGAATCCACAAAGCGCGTGTGATCAGCAGGCAAACAAAACACTTATGAGCCAGATAACTTATGACTGGTTCTCATCATGATGTGGCGTTTCTAATAACAAACGCCCTGCTGATGAACAGCTTTCTGGTGTTCACTATAGTTCACTCTGACCCGGCGGAGTCTGTCTCCATCTAGCGGAGGTTTCATCACAGCACTGACCTCAGAACAGCCTCAGGGTGTGGATTCTGTGTGGAAATTTGCTTGTGCACAACAGATAAAGAAATAGTCCAACCAAATGAAAATATGCAGAAATTAAATGCACTGTAAATGATTTGGGAACAGTGTTTCAGTGACTGGAGGAAGCGTTATTTTGGATTACAGACTCGTATTTTAGTTCAAAACGTCTTAATGCTGGATTTGTTTCAGGTTTTGTCTTCTCCAGATGTTAACTGATGGACTGGAGTGGTGTGGATTATTGTGATGTTTTTATCGACTCTCATTCTGACGGCACCCATTCACTGCAGAGCATCCATTGCTGAGACACTGATGCAGAGACACATTTCTACAAACCTGATGAAGAAACAAACTCATCCTAATCTCAGATGATCTGAGGGTGAGCACATTTTCATTCATTAATTCATTCATGTATTTATTTAGGGCAAATTATTCCATTAAAAATTTAATGTAACATTCACATTAAATTTACGCCCCCAAAAAATCAAAATAAAATTATAATATTTTTCAAAATAATGCCAAAAAAAAATTGCTAAAATATGTTTAAAAAGTGTATATATAGTAGTCAACATTTGAAGTGGATCAAAACCTTTCATCAAAGTTGTCCTAAAACCTAAAACCAAAATATGTTCTTGTCTTAGGACAACTTTGATGAACTATTTTGATCCACTTCTGTATATATACAGTTGTGCTCAAAATTATTCATACCCTTGGTAAATATGATCAAAGAAGGCTGTGAAAAGAAATCTGTATCATTAATCCTTTTGAGCTTTTATTTTAAAAATGTACAAAAATGTAGCCTTTCATTGGAGAATAAGAATTTAAAATGGGAGAAAAATCTCATTATGAAACAAATGTTTTTCTCTAATACACATTGGCCACAGTTAATCATACCCTTTTATTCAATACTTTTTGCAACCTCCTTTTTCCAAGATAACAGCTGTGAGTCTTCACCTATAATGCCTGATGAGGTTAGAGAACAGCTGACAAGAGATCAGAGACCATTCCTTCATCCAGAATCACTCCAGATCCTTCAGATTCCCAGCTCCATGACTGTGCTTCTCCTCGCTCATTTTCTACAGGGTTCAGGTCAGAGGACTGGAATGGCCATAGCAGAAGCTTGGTTTTGTGCTCAGTGACCCATTTTTGTGTTGTGTTTGAGGTTTGTGTTTGGATTATTGTACAGTTGGAAGATCCAAACATGGCCCATTATAAGATTTCTAACAGAGTCAGTCACTTATTGATTTTTTATCTGTTGGTATTTGATAGAATCCATGATGCCACGTGTCTAAACAAGATGCCCAGGACCTCCAGCAGAAATATAGGCCCACAACATCAAACATACAGCAGTATATTTCATTGTACACATGGGGTACTTTTTATCCCTGTTTGTACTAAACCCATCTAGTGAGTTTGCTGCCAAAAAGCTCTTTTTTTAGTTTCATCTGACCATAGAAGCCAGCCCCATTTGAAGTTCCAGTCGTGTCTGACAACTGAATATGCTGAAGTTTGTTTTTGGATGAGCTAGGAGAATTTTTCTTGAAACCCTCCCAAACAACATGTGGTGATGTAGGGGCTGTTTGATCATTTTTTTAAAGGTTTTCTGACCCCGAGACTCAACTATTTTCTGCAATTCTCCATGCAGCTGTGGTCCTTGGAGAGTCTTTAGCCGCTCAAACTCTCCTCCTCACCGTGGATTAGGATGATATAGACACACGTCCTCTTCCAGGCAGATTCATAACATTTTCTGTTGATTGGAAATTTTTAATTATTGCCCTGATGGTGGAAATGGGAATTTTCACTGATCTAGCTCCTTCCTTAAAGCCACTTCACTAATTTGTGAAGCTCAGTTATCTTTTGCTGCACAGCAGAAATATATTCTTTGGTTTTTCTCATTGTGATGGATGATTAAGGGAATTTGGGCTTTGTTTCCCCTCATATTTATATTTCTGTGAAACAGGAAGCCATGGCTAGATAATTTCATGTTCATAATCACCCTGGATTGATAAAAAAAATACAAATATGAATGGAAATATACTTCATATACAGATATTTCAATCATAAGAATTTTTTAGGGGTACCAATAATTGTGGCCATTGTGTACTAGAGAAAAATATTAATTTCATAATGTGATTTTCGCCCACTTTTACTTTTTTTTTTTTTTTTTGCTTAAATTAAAAGTTAAATTTTTTTTTAAAATTTTTGAATGAAAGGTCAAATGGATAAACAATGCAGAGTTATTTTCACAGCCTTCTTTGATCATATTTACCAAGGGTATGAATAATTTTGAGCACAATTGTATATATATATATATATATATATATATATATACATGCACACACTGACATGTCATAACTTTCTATTAAGAACATTAAACATTATTGAATCATTATAATCTATTTTTGATCTGTAGTGGGCTATTGCATCCACATTTGCATTTAGACTAAAGGTCTTTGCACAAAAATTTTCCTCCAAAATTTTCGCACGTAAAAATTAAATATAACCTCACGTTGTGTCAATCACGTTTACACACTGCCTCCAAAATTTTCGTCCGTCATAAAAAATCGGACCAGGTTTGATTTTCTGCGTTTTCGCATCCGAAGCAAGCATTTTGGTAGGAAAGAAAGACGAATACAAAATAAACGAAAAAACGCATATGAAAATTTTGGACTCAGTGTGCAAGGACCTGGTATACTGTAAGACTGGAAATGGATTGTCTTGCCCCTAAAATGCATTTTGAAATATATTTTGGTATATGAAAATTGTAACTAAATATATTTTCAATTTTGAAAATATATTTTTATTTAACTTTATTGTTTACAACAAATATTTAACATGCATTTAAAATATTTTAGCCAGAAAAAAACTAAACAAACAAATAAAAACTTATTTGCTGTAGGGGTTTTACTGCTGTAAATAATACAGTAACTAATGCCAGGGTTTAGGAGGTTCTTTGTGATTTGACAGAATTTGCATCTCATTTCTGTTGTAAAATTGGGCAACGTGTATAAAACACTTTATTATTAACAATAGTATTCAGAGGACCTCAGAGGATGCCAACCCTCAGACAACATACAGAATTACCAAATTTTGCCATAAGTTAAATATATTAGGTTTTTGCAATATATAAATATATTGTGGAAGCTTAATTTCCTGTAGAGCTGCTTTGCAATGATTTGTATCGTAAAAAGCGCTATACAAATAAACTTGAATTGAAAAATTGAATTTTTCTTCTAATTCGCTTTTAACTTTATATACTTCAAATAAGCTTTAATTGTCCTAATATTGCTGTCGAAAAGATTATTTCAAGCATTAGAGTGACATATCCCAACCAGCCTGAACTGATAATGAAACTAAAGATTTTATCACAATGATCTGTATGCTGATACACCTGTTTGCTTTTACCTTTGAACAAACTCAAGGACTAGTATTTCATGCCTGCGAAATTATTCATAACAAAAGCTGATGTAAGCTGATATTTTAATTTTATTTCCAAAATGTGAAATGACTACTAGCTTAAATATTCATATAAAATTACACTGCAGTAAAAATCGGATTATTAAATCAAAAACTCCCAAATAGTGACACAGAATGTGTGTTTATCACAATTCTATAAAAGTCAATATTATAACAGTTATAGATGTAACATTCCCCATTTGTGTTATTAATTCTACAATAAACTTGACAGCAGCTTCCAGAGTTCATGCTTAAACGGTATGTAACCGGTTTACAGTGAAGCACTACTAGCGAACAGGGAAGGGAAGTTGATTTAATGGGAACAGGAAATGAGTTTCCACAGCAGTCATGTGACAGCACTGCTTGTTTATGTGCATAAGCTCCTCCCACACAGAGCTATAAAGTCGACAGGTGATGTGGCGTTCAGGTCTTATCACTCATCTGAAGACTCACAGAGCGTGCTTCACACAGGTGAGCTCTGATACTATTACATCTACGTTTATGCAACAGTCCTAAACTTTTTCTTTTCAAGACTGTTTTGCATTTATAATAATTTATTGCATTTATGCAAATAGAGTTGAAAGACTGCAAACATGAAATAACTGAAAAACTGCAATCAGCTTTGGATAGTTGATGTATAATGTGATCACAGAATACTGAAGATGTTTAATGGAATGTGTTTGATGAATTTTTATAATTTTTAACCAACTTTTCACTCCTGCAGTGTACAAATTATTTTTTTATTTTTATGTAATTAAGAGCTCATAAAAACTTAGCATGTCAATTTCACACGGTTATTATATTAAAACTAAAACCATAACATTTTTGTTACTTGAAATCTGTGTTATTTTAGTATCATTGAGTTGCTATTATAGTATATATGTTTTATCTTTTGTTATACATGGTTATTTATTATTTTAGTTTTATATTTTGGTTATGTATTTGGTTTTCATTTTAATTGTAGTTGAAGTTTAAATCATTTTGTTGTGCTTTTGTCATTTTTATTAGTTTTTGTTTCTTTTAAATCTTTCTGTATATTATAATTAAGTATAATGATTTTTATGTCAGCTTTAGATTTAGTTATTTTAGCAGATCAAGTTAAACTAGATAAAAATTTGCCTTGGCAACTAGCTGAAATAAAATAAAATTTTTATATTTTATTTTATTCCAGTTAAAGTTTATTTAAAATAACAAAAATGCTTTTTATGGTGTTAGTTTTAGTTAAGTACAGTAACCCTGCTTGAAATAAAATAAAATAAACATTAACTAAAACAAATTTGTACAACCTAAACTTATTTTATTTCAGCTAATTACCAAAGCAAAATTTCTCATTTTAATTAAGTTTAACTTGATGTAGTAAAATAACTAAAACTAATGCTGAAATTTATTATTAAAACTAATATTAAAATTGAATTATAAATTATAATTAAGCTATTCGATTAGCAGAAATTCAAAAACTATATAAATATAAAAAACCCTAAAACTACTAAAAATGAAAAAAAACCAAAACACACAGAACAAAATTTGTAAATCTTTAAAATTAATTTTAATACCAAAAGGGTAAAAAAATAAAAACTATAATAGTATCTTAATGACACTAAAATAACATCAATTTCAAGTAACAATAATATTTTAATATTTTATTTTAATTTGAACTATAATAACTGTGTGAAGTTTTTGAGCTCATATTAATTAAATGAAATTAAAAATGAAATAAATAAAATTAAAATCTAAAAGCTGATTTATATTGTTAATGAATGTTACAGTATCTCAGTTAGTGATACTAAAGCAGCGCTGTCGTCACTCATCCGTCCAGAATGGGATTCGGCACGAACGGCGAGCTGATGGACGGCAGGTCAAAGGTCAGCTTCTGCTCGGGCTCGTGTCACGCCGAGCACATCCTGCAGGTGCTAAACGCTTACCGGCGCAGCGGCACCTTCACAGACGTGGTTCTGCAGGTGGACGGCTGTGAGTTCCCGTGCCACCGCGCCACGCTCTGCGCCAGCAGCACCTTCTTCCACACCATGTTCAGCAGCAGCTTCCAGGAGAGCAGACAGTCTGTGGTCAAGCTGCAGGGCATCTCCAGCGCCGCCATGGACAGCCTGCTGGACTTCATGTACGAGGGACGGCTGAAGCTGGACGAGGAGAACGTGGAGAGCATCTTCCGTGCAGCGGATCGGCTGGACATACCTGTGCTGACCAAAGCCTGCGTGCAATTCCTGCAGGAGCGCGTCAGCCACTCCAACTGCCTGGGGCTGATGGACTTCGCCAGCCTGTATGGTATGAGCTATCCACTTACAGAATTATGATAACAAAATCAAAAGTAATGCATTAGAATATTGCGTTAAATGTAACTAATTACGTTACTTAGTTACTTTTTTATGGAGCGTAATTTGTTACGTTACTTTTGAGTTACTTTTTAAGTATGGGCAGGGCTTGCTTGTTTTGTTTTTAATATAAAAAGTTCTTCTTTTATAAATGTAAAAGCCCTTTCTCACCAAAAGTGAAATGAATACGCCTCAGGCTGAAGGAAATGTAAATTCACGTCTGTACAGTAGAGGGCGCCGTTCAAACAAATCACATGAAGAATATGACGCATTTTTTACAGTGCATGATTCATGTTTTGCAGCGCACTTTTTACAGTGCATGATTCATGTTTTGCAGCGCACTTTTTACAGCGCATGATTCATTTTTTACAGTGCATGATTCATGTTTTACAGCACGATTCATGTTTTGCAGCGCACTTTTTACAGTGAATGATTCATGTTTTACAGCACATGATTCATGTTTTACAGCGCATTTTTTACAGTGCATGATTCATTTTTTACAGTGCATGATTCATGTTTTACAGCACGATTCATGTTTTGCAGCGCACTTTTTACAGTGAATGATTCATGTTTTACAGCACGATTCATGTTTTACAGCGCATTTTTTACAGCGCATGATTCATTTTTTACAGTGCATGATTCATGTTTTACAGCACGATTCATGTTTTGCAGCGCACTTTTTATAGTGCATGATTCATGTTTTACAGCACATGATTCATGTTTTACAGCGCATTTTTTACAGTGCATGATTCATGTTTTACAGCACGATTCATGTTTTACAGCGCATTTTTTACAGTGCATGATTCACTTTTTACAGTGCATGATTCATGTTTCACAGCACATGATTCATGTTTTACAGCGCATTTTTTACAGCGCATGATTCATGTTTTGCAGCGCATTTTTTACAGCGCATGATTCATGTTTTGCAGCGCATGATTCATGTTTTACAGCACATGATTCATGTTTTACAGCACATTTTTTACAGCGCATGATTCATTTTTTACAGTGCATGATTCATGTTTTACAGTGCATTTTTTACAGCACATGATTCATGTTTTGCAGCGCATGATTCATTTTTTACAGCGCATGATTCATTTTTTTACAGCGCATTTTTTAGTGCATGATTCATGTTTTACAGCGCATGATTCATTGTTTACAGTGCATGATTCATTTTTTACAGCGCATGTTTCATGTTTTACAGCACATTTTTTACAGCACATGATTCATGTTTTACAGCGCATGATTCATTGTTTACAGTGCATGATTCATTTTTTTACAGTGCATGATTCATGTTATACAGTACATGATTTATTTTTTACAGCGCATGATTCATGTTTTACAGCACATTTTTTACAGCGCATGATTCATGTTTTACAGCGTATGATTCATTGTATATAGTGCATGATTCATGTTTTACAGCACATTATTTACAGTGCATGATTCATGTTTTACAGTGTACGTGCTGCAGCCGCTGCAGGAGCAGTGCCAGACGCTGCTCTACCAGGATTTCCAGGAGGTTCTGCGGCACGACGAGTTCCTCAGTCTGCCCAAAGCGCGTGTTCTGGAGCTGCTGGCCTGCGAGCGTCTGCAGGTGACCGAGGAGGTTCTGGTGACCGCCGCGCTCCGCTGGATCCGTCACCGGCCGGACGAGAGGAAACAGGACCTCAGGGAGCTGTTGGAGCGGCTGCGCCTGCCTCTGCTGGACCCGGCGTTCTTCACCGGCGCGCTGGAGGCGGATGAGCTGGTGCAGGAATGTGCGGAGCTCCGACCGCTGCTGCAGGAGGCACGCATGTACCGCGCTTTCGGACGGGAGGTGCAGTCGGAGCACACCAGACCCCGCCGGTGAGTCTCCATCATCTCATCCGCATCTCAACCAGCCCAGCAGGCACCAGACGTCAATATAACATCAGAAAGCCTTTGCATTTTGGTTGAGAATAGGTTTGTTTGAGATTAGCAAAATCTGCGCAGAACCATTCACCGCACTGCAAAAAAATTATTCTCTTAGTATTTTTGTCTTGTTTTCTAGTATAAATATCTAAAAATTCTTGAATCAAGATGAATTTATTGTACAAGTAAAATGACTTAAGATATCATGTCTTATTTTGTGTAAAAAAAAAAAAAATCTAAATTTTGTTAGTTTTTCCTTAAAACTAGCAAAAATATCTGCCAATGGGGCAAGCATTAGCGGATATTTTTGCTTGTTTTAAGCAAAAACTAACAAAATTTTGATAATTTTTTAGAAAACAAGACTTAATATCTTAAGTCATTTTACTTGTCAAGTAAACACATCTTGATTCAAGAATGTTTAGATATTTATACTAGAAAACAAGACAAAAATACTAAGTAAGAAAATCATTTTTTGCAGTGCATCAAATTAATGTTGACATCAGATGTTGAATTGACATTGAATTTTGGTCACATGACGTTGCAACCGAAATTTAACCAAATATCAATGTCTTATGACATTGTGTGCCTGCTGGGAAAGATCACCATAACCTTTGATATGACTGGCAATGCCATAATATGCCAGAAAAATAGGAATAAACATGGCATTGGAGCATATCTTAATTTCTAGTTAATCTATAAGGTTTTTATTCTGTTATAGAATATACTGGAAATGAGTTTGATTTAATGTAATATTTATGTTTTATACGTTTCTCCTCTCAGTCAACATATTGCAACATGTTTTCATATATTCTGCAACATATTCAGGGATTATTTTTCAATAATGAGTTTTCTGATGCATTTAGATCATGGTTTAATGCAGGTTTGATGAAGGTCAATGTAAGTATTTTTAAGACCAAGTCAAGAAAATTTAAATCTAAATGTCTTCTATCAGAAACACTTTAAAGTTTAAAAATACAACTTCCTATATATCTCCATTATTTTTTAATTCATTTCACAAAACGAAAACTTATAAGGCTTGAATATCTCTGCTCACAAACACTATGGAAATAACTTTTAAAAACCCTGATCATGCTGCAAAAAAAGGTTCTTGCTCAGTATTTTTGTCTTGATTTCCAGAGCAAACGTCTAAAGGTTTTTAAATCAAGATATGTTTACTGGAGACACAAAATCACATGCGAATAGAAGAAACCATACAGTTTTGAAAATAAAATAAACGGCAATCAAAATGAAGTGAGTTTATGATTAAAACAAAAACGAATATCAGCAAACGGGCTCAGAATCATTCAAAATCAACTTCATTCAAAAGGAAACAAGATTATTTTTCTGACCCACATTTGAACCCACGTTATTTTCTTCAGTTTCAGAAGACTTCACATGTTAACCTTGAATCTCCAGTAAATATATCTTGATTTAAGGATGTTTAGATATTTGTACTGGAAAATAAGAAACAAATACTGAGGAATGCAACAGTTAATGCAATATTTACAGGTTTTTTTTTTTTCAACTGCTTTTTTTCAAAGGTTTGAAAATATGTGTAAGCAGCTGAAAAAAACTGTAATGCCATGACTTTCTGAATTTAAGACTTTCTGCTCTGATTTAAGACATTTAAAGGCCTTGATGGTACACTTTAGAATAACTACACAAGAACACATGAGTAACGCAATATTAGCACTCCAGTAACTACTAGTAACTAACAAGAAACTCTGATTGATGAATTAGTAAGTGATAGTGCTTAGTCGAATGTGGTAGTTCACTATTAGCTAATCAGTAACTATTATTTTTTCATACCTCCCTAAGAACCGCTAAGAACTACTGTATACCGGTTCATAATTAAAATGAATAATACATAATGTATAATTAATTCTAAAGTAAAGGTCCCACTAGTAATGACTCAAGTATTACAAAATTCTTCTGAAGGAATTACTAATTATTTGGATCAGTATTATAAAGTGAAGATCGTGATAACTCCCTAGTAATTACTGAAGTCATTGTAATCTTTTGAGGTTTTTGTAAGGTTTTGGTTAGTAGCCTAATTCATTCTGCTAGATTTGGTAAGACTTAAATCATTACCAGTGGGTTACCGTGATCTTCACTTTAGAATACGTGCCCGGTTGCATAAAACACCTTAAGTGTAATTTTCCCTTAAGATCGCCCTTAAGTTTCCCTTACGATTAAGGGCGTTGCATAAAATATCCCTTAAATGACACTTAAGGGTTTCTTTAGGTGAAACGTCATAAACCCATAGAACTTCTCTTAAGTATCCCTTAAAGCCCGTTAAGTGTTGCATAAAGCCCCTTAACTGTCATTTTTCTAAGTATAACATAAAGTATGGAAAATGTCACCTTAAGTGTTACACAGCGAGCAGATTCAATCCTAAAGTCTTCTACAAGACATAATCGGCCGCTTTATAACAGATTTTAATTTAAGCATTTATTCACCATAATCAAATTACATACAGCTAATAAACGTGAGTGCGTCATGCGAGAACACATTTATATTCTATATTACCTGGGTGATGACTTGAAAAAACACACATAAAAGATATATTTTTGCAATCGTGTGTTTATTGTGTTTACATTTCTGCTTTTTATTCAGCTTAGCTGCAGCGATCGCTGCTGTTGTATTCCATCATAAGATACTTCTATGAGTCCGGATTGGACTTTCAGCGCGACAGCTCCCTCCGGCTTCGAGTATGAATGAAAAATACACTGCATAGGAGTGTTTAGCGCTTCATAATGTTCACATCGCCACGTTTTGGATACGGAGAAAATGACTATCTTGTCTCTTCGCATTTAAATATAGATTTATTCATGTTAGTCCCTGCAAATGTTATGTTTCTGTGAAAACGTACACCACTATCTGCATTAACAAATAACGTGTCCATGGCAACAGTACATTTTTTTTAACGGCAAAACCTGGGTCACTGTCGTGAAATACTTAACGGTTTCCCTTAACTAAGGGAATGATTTAAGAGATTGTATGCAACGCCCTTAAGTCATTCCGCTTAGAAGTAGAAATAACATCCTTAAGTGTCCGCATTAAGGAAAAACTTAAAATTGCTTTTATGCAACTGATCTAAATAATTAGTAGTTTCTTCAGAAGGATGTAGTAACACTTGAGTCATTACTATCCAAAACCTTACATATATTCAAAAGCTTACAATGACATCAATCAATATTAGGGAGTTATGATGCTTTTCACTTTAGAAAACTGATCCAAGTAATTAGTAGCTCCTTTAGAAGAATTTGATCATTCTTGAGTCATTGCTAGTGGGTTACCATGATCTTCATTTTAGAATTAATTATACATTATGCATAATTCACATTAATTATGAACCTGTATACAGTAGTTCTTAGTAGCTCTCCAGGATATATATATATATATATATATATATATATATATATATATATATATAAAAATAGTAGTTGTATAGTGAACTACCAGTTTCAGCTGAGCACTATTACTTACTAAATCAATAATACTCAGAGTTTCTTGTTAGGTAATAGTAGTTACTATAATAATAATAATAATAGTGCATTAGTCACTTGTTCCTGTATAGTTATTCATTCACAAAGGATCAGTATTATAAAGTGTTACCGCCTTGATTTGTGGAAGGGTAGATGCATTAGGTTCCAGAAAGATTAACTCACGATTAAAAAAAAAAAATCAAGTTTCTATTTTGTTTACCTGGATATCTGCAAAATATGTTGCACAGAGTACACTGAGCTCAACATAAAACTGAACTGAAAGTATGACAGTATAGATGAATATGTTATACAAGCAGTCAACACTTTTACATGTTATTCCACAAACAGATGCCATAATAAACTACAGATGAGACACACTGCTGCTGACCAGCTGATCACTGATTAATAATGAACATCGCGTGTGTGTGTGTGTGTGTGTTTGTGTTTGTGTTTGTGTGTGTGTGTGTGTGTGCGTGTGCGTGTGTGTGTGTGTAATCAGGCGCTCCGGCTGGGCTGAGATGATCTTTGTGATCGGTGGCTGTGATAAGAACGGTTTCTCCAGACTGTCCTTCACGGAGAAGCTGAACGTGTCTTCAGGAGAGTGGACCTCGGCCGCCGCTCTGCCCGGTTACTCCAAATCTGAGTTTGCAGCCTGTGAACTTCAAAACGACATTTACGTATCAGGTATACTGCTCATTCCCTTCATATCTGTCACACTAATGCGTCTGTGTAAACCGATCACACTAGCCTTGAAAAGCTCAAAAAGACTGGTCATAATTTACAAAAAGGTAGACTGATCTAACTTGGTTAACTGCTAGTTGGCCAGACTGTTTCAAGTTTACTTTATTTATATAGCACATTTAAAACAGCCACAAGACTGACCAAAGTGCTTCACAATAAGAAACAGCATCATAAAATTAATAATAATCAAAAACTGCAACCAGAAAATAAAACACAAATAGGAAATGCAATAGGCAAGATGCCAATGAAAACAAATGGGTTTTTAAAAGAGACTTAAAAATAGTCATCTTGTTACAGTCAACTACTGTAACACATTTTCAAAACTTTGCCTATTTTTTTTTTAAGCTTTACACACAAATCCAAGAATTGCACACACAAAATGCAACATGCCTCACTTAACTCTTGCAAAATAAAGCACTGCATCCAAAATATCACAAACACATCTCAAAAGCAAACACTTGCAAACACCTTAATATTAATTCCTGTTAGATTTGTGTGTGTTACATAGAGAACTGTGTGTTGTGTTTTGCAAAAAGTGTTTAATGGAATTGAAAATTGAGAAAGGCTGAGAATCAATAGTGGATGGTTTTGCAGATTTGCTGTGTGCTTCTGCTGTTTGAGTGTCAGCTTTCAGAAACTGTGTGACAGTCTTTAGCGCTGTGTTTCTGCAGATCTGTCTGCACGCGTCAGTGGCGCTTCTGTGTTACTCTATCAGCTCCGGCATCAGCCTGGAACGCTTGTCACGTGATTCCACAGAATCCGATCAGGATCGCAGACAAACACTGTGCCATGATCTCATGTGATTATGGGCTTCTGTTAGTTCAGAAATCAGCATTCTGTTTACCCACCTACAGACCCCTATGCCTTTCATTCTTCTGTGGAACATAAAAGAAGATATTTTGAGTTTTTTGTCCGTGCAATGAAAGTCCAGTGTTGTTTGGTTCAAAATATCTTGGCTTGGAATGAAATGAGGGAGAATAAATGATGGCATGATAAAATAGAGTTATGAGTGTCAACCAGAATATTTAATGTTTCATCTGGAATCTTCAGTGATATTATGTACAGTAAATATGTGAGAAACTGAATAATTTAACCGTTTAACGCACAGTTTCCTATATGGGGGTTTGAGAGACTAATAATTCAGTCGAATGTGAAATTAAAATAAATAAACGTGGCTGCAGAATGAATGGAAATAAAGTTTAACTTGTGATAGTGCGATCATCAAATCACAGGCTGTTTGTGCCGCATGTTTCAGAGTGAAAAGCAGCACTGTGTTTATTTACACACCAATCCATCTGATAACAGATGAGTTTAACATGCGTTTTAGCAATGCAGTGTGCACCCGATTCACTTTATTTACCATGACATTCACATAACTGCAACATTTTTGGGGGAGAATTTTACAGCATTGCACCAATATTCTGCCAAAATAAAAACTTGAGGGTTTGAATGGTTGAAAGTGATGTATTTAAATAATAGTAATCTAACTTTTAGGGTTAGTTGGTTTTCATGAAGAGTGAAAATTTCTGAGATCAACATTCTTGGAATGTTATTTTTACTTGATAAATATACTAAAAAAAACTTTAAACAATGTTCTAATCACGGCAAGAAAATTGCACATTTTAGTGTTCTTAGAATTTTTAAAATATACAGTGAAATAACGTTGTATTTTGGGTGAAAATAAACTTAGTACAATGTTGTAAGAAACGTTTTTCTAACCATTAAATAATGTTCTAATCATGATTTTAGAAACATTTCATCACAACGTTTCTGTATTGTAAATTTGTAACAGGTTGTTTCAAAGCAGATTCAGTGAAAAACAGTAAAATAACAGAATCAGTGATGCAAACTTAAAACTTCATTAAATATGAGACAAATTCAAACTCTCATCCGATACTGTCAGTGATCAATATTATCAAAATGAATAATATTACTAAATATTTAGTGCCTTTTAAGCCCAAACTAAGCAAGTCAATGGAGTCTTTGTTGTTTGTGTCTCAACAGCATTATTATGAGACATTTATATATTGGTACGACATCCATGGTTCAATACGCGTTTCTGTTTTGCGTTTAAATCATTTCCGTGCATTTTATTTCTCTGAATTGCCTCTGTTTGTGTATCCATGAGTCTACGTGCTGAGATGAGGAAACGTGCATTTTAAAAAAGCAACAGACGACAAACATCTTCTCTTGTAATGAGAAGCGTTTCTAAACCTGCTGTCCAACAAAAGAGAACATTATAACGTTTTTACTCCACAACATCAGTCTAATGTTTAAAATAACTCCCTTTTGTGATCTGATGTGGCTTCTTATCACCGAATGAGTATATTCTATACTGTAAAAAGGCTATGTCGATTAGCAATGGATTATAAATATACTTAATTATTAAGGAAATACCCGAGATGGCTTGAAGAACACCTTATATGTGACCCTGGACCACAAAACTAGTCTTAAGTGTCAATTTTTTAAAATTGAGATTTATACATAATCTGAAAGCTGAATAAATAAGCTTTCCATTGATGTATGGTTTGTTAGGATCGGACAATATTTGGCTGAGATGCAACTATTTGAAAATCTGGAATCTGAGGGTGCAAAAAAATCAAAATATTGAGAAAATCGCCTTTAAAGTTGTTCAAATGAAGTTCTTAGCAATGCATATTACTAATCAAAAATGAAGTTTTGATATATTTACAGTAAGAAATTTACTAAATATCTTCATGGAACATGATCTTTACTTAATATCCTAATGATTTTTGGCATAAAAGAAAAATGGATAATTTTGACCCATACAATGTATTTTTGGCTATTGCTACAAATATACCCCAGCCACTTAAGACTGCTTTTGTGCTCCAGGGTCACATATAAACCACATATTTCTGCAGTTGAGTGTTTATTGTCATCATGTTTCACCTTTCAAAGCGTTTCTACTCATTCACAACGATAGCTGGATGCTTTTGTCCATATCAGGGATTTCCTGGAGCGTCATCAGTTCTATTCTGTGATGCATGTGGAGTTTCTGCTCGAGGGCGCCCTCTGGCATCCAGTATGATTGAAAGCACTCAATAATGATTTTGTAAAAATAGGAAAAATAATACTTCTCTCAAAAGAAATTAGTAGACATAAGATAATCCATGTTTTTCTCCAGTGTACAGGTGCTTTTTTAAAATTTGTTTTAAAAATCACATTTTAAATTGCAAATCGCAAAAAACACTCTGATGTGCCAAGCAATCAGAACCGAACTGAACCGAAAACCTTGGTTAAAAAACCGAGGTATGTATTGAACCATGGCCTAACTGTATTGTTGCATCCCTAATATATATACATATATTATAAACAATTATAATCAAACAAAGCAATCAAAATAAAGCACTTAATATTTTATTTGTTTAACTGCATGTCATGTAAGCATTATCCAACATCAGAGAACCGTTAAATGTATTGATATTGAATATATATTTATTGAATGTATTGATTGAATTCTGTGTCTGGTTTGGCTGATGAAAGCTTTGTTATTGTTGTGTGTGTGTGTGTGTGTGTGTGTGTGTGTGTGTGTGTGTCTGTATGCGCAGGTGGGCAGCTGAACAGCGCAGATGTGTGGCGCTTCATGCCTCAGCTCAGTCAGTGGGTGCGAGTGCATGGGCTCAACTGCGGCCGCTGGAGGCACAAGATGACCTCCATGTGCGGGAAGGTGAGTTGAGCTGACAGCGGTCAGTCGGACGGGTTTGAGTGTGTGTGTGTGTGTGTGTGCGCTGAACTGTGTGCAGTGTTGGGGTAATGCATTCCAAGTAAGGCGAGTTACGTAATCAGATTGCTTTTTAAAGTAACTAATACATTACTTTTTAATTTAGAAGGAAATATCTGAGTTATTTTGTTTCTCATGTATTGACTGACAGCTCTTGTGTTGCCATGTTGAGAGAAATCAGGAGTAAGTGCAGAGGCACATGATCTTACTGTAGTTCAATACTAAATATGACTATGTATATTTACTCATCTCACCTGCACAAAAACACATTCAGTGATCCTCAAAATGAATAAAAACAGTCAAATGCAAACTCAGAATATTATACAAACCTGCAAAAATTAAATGTTAAATAGGATATCATTTATGCATTTAATTCTATTTTATTTACCAGTGTTTTTGCTACTGACCTTCTATGATCCAATTCAAGAATACTAATAAGCAAAAATTACATTTGTGTTTGATTTTAGTTATTGCTGAATAGTGTTGAACTTTCTTCTCCTGCGTCATATTCTTCATGTGATTAGTTTGAGCTGCGCCCTCTACTGTACAGACGTGAATCTACATTTCCTTCAGCCTGATCCGGATTCACTTCACTTTTAGTGTGAAAGGGCTTTTACATTTATAAAAGAAGAACTTTTTATATTTAAAACAAACAAGCAAGCCCTGCCCAGATTTAAATAGTAACTCAAAAGTAACAACGCATTACTTTTCATAAAAAGTAACTAAGTAACAAATAGTTACTTTTTTTAGGGAGTAACACAACATTGTAATGCATTACTTTTAAAAGTGTTGTGTGTGTTTGCAGCTGTACGTGGTCGGTGGGTATAACGGCCGTGAGCGTCTGTCCAGCGTGGAGCGCTACAGTCCGCACGAGAACAGCTGGACGAGTGTCTCTGAGCTGCTGCTGCCGGTCAGTTCGGCCGCTCTGAGCAGCTGCTGCGGGAAACTCTACGTGATCGGAGGAGCCGTGAGCGAACACACCAACACTGACCAGGTGAGACGAGCTCTGCTTCTCTGGAGGAACACGTCTGTTCAAATATGAAGCACTGACATTTACAACAAATAAAAGAAACCTACATCTTCCATTAAACAGCACATCATTTATTTAAAGATTGTAAATTTACTTGTGCCTCTTGGGAGGATTTGCATTAGGCTATTGATTATTTCCTAAATTTCTCTGAATTACAAATCAAAAATTTTTCTTCCTCTATTTTTTTCTTCTTTTCTCTCTCTTAGAATATTTTTTTCTCTCTTCAAAAACATTTTAATGCTTCAAAAAGCCATTTTCCCCACTTTTCAAAAATAAACTTTCTTGAAGAACTCTTCTAGAACTTTTTCCTGTGTAAAAACTTTTTTCTTTTCAAAAGCTTTTCTCTTCAAAAAAATTTCTTCAAAAAAAAAAAAGAAACATTTTTCTCCAGACCATTTTCTTCAAAAACTTTAATTCTTCAAAAAAGTTCTTCTCTCTTAAAGAAACATTTTAATGCTTCAAAAAGCCCCTTTTCCACTTTTTGAAAAAAAAAAAAAAAATTCTTCAAGAACTTTCATCTCTTCAATGTTTTTGTCTTTTCTAAAACTTTTTTCTCTCTAAAAAACTTTTTTCCTTTTCAAAAGATTTTTCGCTTCAAAACATTTAGCATTTTTTTCCAAAGAATTTTTTTCTTAGTAATAAAGTAGTAAATAAATCTAATAAATCTAATAAATTATCTTCAAAAAAATGTTTTTCTCTCTTCAAAAACATTTTAATGCTTTAAAAAGCCCTTTTTTCACTTTTTGAAAAAAAAAAAATTCTTCAAGAACTTTTATCTTTCTCTTCTAAAACATTTTTCTCTCTATAAAAACTGTTCCTTTTCCAAAAAAAAAATTCTCTTCAAAAGACTTATCTTCAAAGAAACATTTTTCTCCAAAGATCTTTTCTCCTCAAAAACTGTAACTCTTAAAAAAAAATTCACTTCAAAAACTTTTTCTCTTAAAAACTTTTTTTTCTTTCTTTTAAAACATTATTCTCTCTTCAAAAGCTTTTTTTCTCTCCATTCAGTAAAGGTTTCTTTTAAAAAAACAACAACTTTCTTCTATTCAAATTCCCTTTTCTCTTCAAAACGAGAAAAAAAAGAAAAGAAAAAATGAGTTAACAAGACGGAAAAGATCTATTGCTTAAGCTACTGAAATATGAAATATATGTGACCCTGGAGCACAAAAGCAGTCTTAAGTCGCTGGGGTATATTTGTAGCAATAGCCAAAAATACATTGTATGAGTCAAAATTATCCATTTTTCTTTTATGACAAAAATCATTAGGATATTAAGATTATGTTCCATGAAGATATTTTGTAAATTTCGTGCTGTAAATATATTAAAACTTCATTTTTGATTAGTAATATGCATTGCTAAGAACTTCATTTGAACAACTTTAAAGGTGATTTTCTCAATATTTAGATTTTTTTGCACCCTCAGATTCCAGATTTTCAAATAGTTGTATCTCAGCCAAATATTGTCCGATCCTAACAAACAATACATCAATGGAAAGCTTATTTATTCAACTTTCATGTGATGTATAATTCTCAATTTCTTATGACTGGTTTTGTGGCCCAGTGTCACATATTGTGTTGATTTCCCGCAGAAGATTTTTCAGAGTAATGAAGCGAGTTGTTGAGAGCGCAGGTTTATTGAGTGCTGATCTTCATCACGTGTGTTGCAGGTCCAGTGTTACGACCCAGTGAGCGACAAATGGTCATACGTGTCGCCCTGTCCGTTCTCTCAGCGCTCCATCAGCGCCGTGACGCTCAACGGCTGCATCTACGTGACCGGAGGTCTTCTGGACCAGATCTACTGCTATAGGCCCCTCACAGACTCCTGGAGCCAAGCCGCGGCGCTGCCTGTCAAACTGGTGCGACACAGCCTCAGCGTTCACTGACCGTCAGTAACACACACCCTGACCTGACCTGACCGTGTGTGTGTGTGTGTGTGTGTGTTTCAGGAGGGCTGCGGACTGACCGCGTGTGACGGGAAGGTGTATGTGGTCGGCGGGCGTAATGAACACTCGGTCGCGGTGGATCAGATCTGGGCGCTGGATCCGGCGAGCGGTAAACTGACGGAGGAGAAGCCGCTGACGCGCTGCCTCAGTTATCACGGCTGTGTGACCGTCCTGCAGCGGCTCTGACCCAAACTCACTCACCTTCCCACGCCTTCATCTGTCTGCCAGGCTCACGAGTCATTCGGTACAAAGCAGTGCGTTTATGATTATTGATAATATGATAACAAACACCTATGGAAAGCTGTTTTCAAAATTATGAGATATGAACTTGCAACATTCATGAATTTACAAAAGTCAGAATTGCAACATTATACTAAATTTCCTGCAATTCTCTGAGTTCTGACTTTTTCCCTTTTTCTTTTTACTTTTTTCTTGCAATTCTGAGTTTATATCTCATAATTCTGATTTTTATATCTGATAATAATTCTGAGTTTATATCTCATAATTCTGATTTTTATATCTGATAATAATTCTGAGTTTATATCTCATAATTCCAAGTTTGTATCTCAGAACTCCGAGTTTGTAACTCGTAAATTCCAAGTTTATATCTGATAATAATTCTGAGTTTATATCTCATAATAATTCTGAGTTTATATCATAATAATTCTGAGTTTATATCTCATAATACCAAGTTTATATCTCATAATAATTCCAAGTTTATATCTCACAATTCTTATTTTATATCTCATAATTCCACGTTTGTATCTCATAATAATTCTGAGTTTATATCTCATAATTCAGATTTTTATATCTCATAATTCCGAGTTTATATCTCATAATTCAGATTTTTATATCTCATAATTCTGAGTTTATATCTCATAATTCAGATTTTTATATCTAATAATTCAGATTTTTATATCTCATAATTCAGATTTTTATATCTCATAATTCCGAGTTTATATCTCATAATTCCGAGTTTATATCTCATAATTCTGAGTTTATATCTCATAATTCTGAGTTTATATCTCATAATTCAGATTTTTATATCTCATAATTCCGAGTTTATATCTCATAATTCAGATTTTTATCTCATAATTCCGAGTTTATATCTCATAATTCAGATTTTTATCTCATAATTCTGAGTTTATATCTCATACTTCAAAGTTTGTATCTCGTAATTCCATGTTTATATCTCACAATTCTTATTTTATATCTCACAATTCTGACTTTTTTGTTTTTTGCCACAGAATTAAAAAAAGGTTATTTCAACTTCTAATCTCCCAATTCTGAATTTATATTTCACAGTTAAATCTCAGAGTTGTGAGGGGAAAAATCCATATTATGAGATAAAAATGTGCAATTACCTTCTTTTTTTATTCCATGAAGGAAACAAGCTTCCATAAATTCCTCTTTGCAACATCAAGCATCATAAATGAGTGTTTTGTACAACGAAAATAACGACTGAAACCGGAGCCTCGCACATTCAGTCAAAAGCGACTAAACCTGTTCTTACAGTAAAACTAAGTGAGGTTTCTATCTGAACTAGATAAAACAGTTCTTCATTTCCAGATGATGAGACATGAGTTCCTCATGTTCCATTCGACACAAACAGGAAGAACTTCTGCAGAAGCTGCAGTCACTAATGCACTAACAGTCACATTATTGCTCGTTAACTGAAGTCTGTGATGTATTTCCTTTCATTTGTGTTTGTGAAATCATTTTCTAGTTATGGACTTGAACTGCTGGAAATCCCAATGTGAATCTGAATCATTATAGACTGTGAACATTTTTAACCACTGTATGTATGATGTTATACACATTTAAATAAAGACTTTATCATTTCATGTTGCATTTTATGTCTCAACCTGATTACAGTTTTTTTCAGTTGCTATCAAGCATTGTTCAATACTGAAACCACATTTTCATAACTGTTTATACAGTCTGCATTACCAATCTTGGCAGTTGATCTCACCTCCAAAACTCACTCAGACCAACAAAACACTTCATATATGTCTCAAAATAAGCTTGTTTCATCATAACACTGGGAACAAATCTCATTTCATTCATAACACACTGATCTAAAAAATACTAACAACAGGGAGCATTACGTAAACGATGAACTTTTATCTTTGAAGTTTGAATGATTTGTAGTATTTCATCATAGGATAAGAATAACATCTTTTCATTTTACTGAACGTACACTATATTGTCAAAAGTATTGGGTCGCCCCCTTCTAATGAACAGGTTTGACTACTTTAGTAATTTCCATGAGAACAAATCTTAATGTTAAAGCATATAATGATATTCTAGGAAATTGTGTGCTTCTAATATTATAGCAACAGTTTGGACAGGACCCTTTTCTATTCTAACATGACAGTGCCTCTGTGTATAAGGCAAGTTTCAAAAAGAAAATGATTGATTGAGTCAGTGTGGAAGAACTTGACTGGTCTGCATAAAACCAAGTCCTAATCCCAGTTGAACACTGGCTCTGGTGTGACTGTAAATGCAGACCTTGAGCCAAAAACTCATCACCAAACACCAATGACTTGTACATATGGGTTCAGTCATTTTAGACACTTCCAAAACTGTTGCAACAGAGATGGAAATACATTTTTAAATACATGAATTATGTTCCCATTGTTGTTGCCACAGATTTGGAAGTGCCTTTTTCTGTTCTAAAGAAGGGGTGCCAATACTTTTGTCTATATAGTGTATGTACAAGTCATTGGTGTTTGGTGATGAGTTTTTGGCTCAAGGTCTGCATTTACAGTCACACCAGAGCCAGTGTTCAACTGGGATTAGGACTTGGTTTTATGCAGACCAGTCAAGTTCTTCCACACTGACTCAATCAATCATTTTCTTTTTGAACCTTGTCTTATACACAGAGGCATTGTCATGTTAGAATAGAAAAGGGTCCTGTCCAAACTGTTGCTATAATATTAGAAGCACACAATTTCCTAGAATATCATTACATGCTTTAACATTAAGATTTGGACTCATAGAAATTACTAAAGTAGTCAAACCTGTTCATTAGAAGGGGGTGCCAATACTTTTGGCAATATTACAGCACAAAGAATGAAGGAGAAAATCAGCAGTATTGGAGTCCCTTTCTGTGTGGAGTTTATATGTTCTCTCTGTGTTGATGTTGGTTTCTTCTGGGTTTCTCCCACAATCCAGAGACATACAGGACAGGTGAACTGGAGACTGTAGTGAGTGTGAATATGAATGAGTGTGATGGACTGGCCATCTGTTCAGGGGCTTGTCCTGCTTGTGACCCAGGAAAGGCTTCAGCCTCATGACCCTACCCAGGTGAAAAACAAGTGCACTTCCATAATGTACTTAAAGTGCTCTATTTTCACGCACTAAAGAATCATATTAAGTATATTACAATCATCTAAGTGTACTCAACTGCGCTATTTTGAGACACCACGAATATGAACTAAAATGCACTTTTAACATACTATCTTTGTATTTAAAAAATGTATTTAGTCACCACTTGTAGTACACTTGAGTGTACTAGTGTATGAAAGATGGGTTCAAGTGTTCCTTGATCCATGTTTCCAAACCAAATAATTCCAAAGCCATCCATTTATCAAGAGATAACCAAAAAGAAAGAAAGAAATAATAATAAGAAGAAGACTAAGAATAGGACATCTGGCTTGCCTTTCAGCTGAAATTGCATTAAGTTGTGTTTAGAATAATTATTATTCAATTTCATCATAAATATTCTGCTAAGATTTTATATTTCAATGGAATTCCTGCAGAAATGGGCAGTTTGCCATGGTTCTGATTTGAATGTGGTTTTATCAGTTTTGAAAGCAGTTTGTTGGCATCTGAAAAATGTGCTGAAAGTGTACTGTGTTTTGCCAGTTGTGGAGTATGAATGACAAACGTGTTTGTGGATTTTGAAAAAGGTGGTCACTGCATGCATTTTGTCTGAAAGCAATGAAAAATGATTCACAGTCTGGTCCGCATAGACTTCTGTATCGCTGAATGTGTGAACAGATTTGAAAATGTGGCTTCAGTACTGAACAATGCTTGTTAGCAATTGAAAAAAACTGTAATATCTGCAATAAACTGCACAAATGAAAGCAAAGGCATGAAATTAATAACGTTGATCTGTCTGTCATCACATCATAAAGGCATGAACTGAGACACAGACTGACAGACATAATGAAGATGCTTAACGTGCAGTGTTTTTGTTGAAACTACCTTCCATGAATTAGAAAAAATCTCAATCTTTTGATTAAAATTAATCTATCATCACACTGTCAGTATGTGAATGCTAGTTTTGATCCAGCATTTCCCAAACTGGGGTTTGTGATTTCATGAAAGCTGAAAAAACAACAACTGTAAAATACAAAAATAAAAGCAATCAAAATAAAACACTTTATTTAAATTAAAAATTTATGTATATGTTTACTTGTATTTGTTTTATGACTTAATCAGAGAACCTTGAACATGTGAATGTGTTTTTTAAATTAATGATATAGTAATATTTTAGCTAAAAATATATAGAATAAATCAAAACAAAACATTATTTAAATATTTCATTGTTAATTTTTTTTAGTATTTATTGGGGTTTTTTTGGTCCTCGAGAACTATGAACAGGTGTGTTGATAAATTATTGAAAATTTACAATCAAGCTATTTTTGCTCAAACCAGCTGACAAATATTTCTTTGAATTCATAGAATACATTTTATGCAACATCTGCTAAATGATGAGCTTGTGTCCAGTCAGATGGATCCATGAACAGACGGTTTCCAGAGAAAGACTAAGTCGACATTAAACACATGTTTCAGATTTTTCCACTGAACTTCCTTCTGGAATAAAGGCAGTATCTGGTGCTGCTGAAGGTCCGGGAGAATGCGGTCTGCCGTGTTTCAAAGGCACAGATTACAGATGAATCAGATGATATTCTTCTGCAGAAGGACATTGGAGACACCGGCTGTAATGTGGGCTAAGAGCTTCATCTGCGTTTGTTTGCTGTCTCATTAACTCGCGTCCACTTCAGACGAACTCTAGATAACATTCCTCACCGACACGAAATCCTTTCATTCACTCAGAGCAAATGTTTGTCATATTTGAGTTTCGTGTTTCTTTAAACACTCTTATAAATCAAAAGATTGCGTGTAAGGCACAGCTGATGTGGAAAGATGAGGAGCAGACCTGCTTTCATTCTTACACTGATTTCAGACTAATTCAGCTGAAGAGTGTATTCCTTAATAAGTCTGGAGTAACTGTGCTGATTACGTCCCAGTAAGACATTATGGAATCTTGTTTCTGCCACAGGAATAAAAAACTTGAAAGATAATTGCGACACTTTATTTCACAGTTCCAACTTTTTTAATCAGAATTGCAAGATATAATTTTTTTTTCTCACAATTGTACGTTTAAACTTCGCAATTCTGACTTTTTCTCACAATTTACGTTTCTCACAATTCTATTTTTTATCTCGCAATTGACTTTTTCTCAATTGCATGAATATATCTTGCAATTGTTGCTTTTTATATCTTGCAATTTTCACTTTTTTCTCAATTGCGAGTTTATATATCTCGCAATTCTGACTTTTTTTTCTCACAATTGTTGTTTTTTTAGATATATATTTCACCATGTATCTTGCAAGTTTTTTATAATAATAATAATAATGTTTTATTTTTATAGCGCCTTTCAAGAACCCAAGGTCACTTTACCAAAAAAAAAAAAAAATAGAAATAATAAATAAATATAAGCAATTGGCAAACATAGTACACCAAACAATCAGAGGGAACAATCGTACAAACAAGTGTTGACAACAAGGAACTACAGATAATTAACAACAAGAGGACTCACAATCATATGATGAACATTGATTAGGCTATATCAAGAGAATGGTCATGTGTCATATAGACAGAAGTTGAAGAAAGGGGAAACAGAGAGGTAGAAGTGTTATTTCGAGAAAAAAGTGAATAGATGAGTTTTAAGTTGAGACTTAAAGGTCTGGAGAGAGGAGGCAGCACGAACATTATGGGGCAGCTTATTCCATAGCTTTTATTGCTTTTATTTTTATGCCTTGCAATACTTTTTTCTTGCAATCACCATTTATATCTCTCAATTCTGATTTTTTTTCCTTCTTGCAATTGTGAGTTTATATCTTGCAATTTTGCATTTTTTATATTTCGCAATTCTGACTTTTTCTCACAGTTGAGAGTTTATATCTGACAATTGTAGGGTTTTTTATATTTCACCATTCTGAATTTTTTCTTAGGCCTATATCTTGCGTTTCTTTTTTTCATCTCACAATTCTGACTTTTTTCTCACAATTAAGTTTATGTATCTCACTATTCTGACTTTTGTCTCGCAATCGTGAGTTTATCTCTCGCCATGGGCGTCGCGGCCTAAAATGACTACTCAGCCCCCCTAAAATTTGGCGATTAGGTCCATAAACTGTACACGAATTCGTGATCGCCTCAGTCCCCTTTAAACTTCATATAAAAATTACGTCAGACTTCGATCGGCTTCTCCTTCAGTGCGTTCTTTTTCAATCAACAGACCGCGGCGGCGCAGAACGAGAAACAGAGGACAACAAGGTGTGTGTTTATCGATAGATTGTTATAATATCTGCATCTGTGCATTTCTGTTCTTTGTCATAAATACAGTGTTCCCCATCTACTGTAACCTAAGTTTTCGCTGCGTTCACGCCTCATCACACCACAGCTGTTTCCTCCAGTGAAAATGAAGAACATATGAACGCATACTTTATAAAACGATCATGTTGCCATTTTAATTAGAAAATTTAAATTTCAATGTAATGCATGTGGCAAAGCGGTTTGCATACTTGAGCTAAGGAAAGAGGGTTGTACTAGAAATGCAAACAGTAAAATTTTGTGTGTGTACAGTAAACAGGTGTGTACGTGTGAGATCATGAAGACTTGTATTTGGCTTATTCAGTTATATGTTACACCTATCTATGCAATACAGTGGAATATATATATATATATATATATATACAGAGCCTTGCAGAAGTATTCAAACCCCTTCATTTTTTTCACGTTTTGTTATGTTGCAGCCTTATGTTAAACTGCATTAAATTACTTTTTTTCCCCCACATCAATCTACACTCCACCATAATGGCAAAGCAAAAACAGAACTGTCACAACTTTGTAAATTTATAAAAAATAAAAAATCTGAAATAAGTACATTGCATAAGTATTCAAACCCTTAACTCAGTACTTAGCTGAAACACCTTTACAGGCTCAAGTATTTTTGGGTGTGATCCGACAAGCTTTGCTCATCAGCATTTGGCAATTTTCTGCCATTCTTCACCTCACCTGTTAACCTCTCAAGCTCTGTCAGGTTGGATGGGGGCAGACGCACATTTTTATGTTTCTCCAGAAATATTTGATTGGATTCAATCCGAGGCTGTGGCTGGGCCACTCAAGGACATTCGCAGACTTGTCTATAAGCCACTCTTGCTGTGTGTTTAGGGTCATTGTCCTGTTGGAAGGTGAACTTTCTGGCCCGTCTGAGGTTCTGAATGCTGTGGACTGGGTTTTCATTAAGGCTATCTCAATATTTTGGTGCACTGAGCTTTTCTTCTACTCTAACAGGTTCCTCAGTCCCTGCTGCTGAAAAACAGCCCCACAGCATGAGGCTGCTACCCGCACACTTTACTTTTTGGATGGTACTCTGCAGGTGATGAGCAGAGCTGGTTTCCTTCAAACATGATGCTTAGAATTGAGGTTCATCAAACCAGAGAAAATTGTTTCTCAGAGTCTGAGGGTCCTTTAGGTGCTTTTTTGCAAATTCCAAGTGGGTTTTTGTGTGTCTTCACTGAGGAGAAGATTGAGTCTGGCCACACTGACATAAAGCCCAGATTGGTGGAGTGTTGCAGTGATGTTTGTCCTTCTGTAGGTTTATCCCATCTGCATATATGATCATGGAGCTCAACTAGAGTGACCATCAGCTTCTTGGTCAGCAGTCTAGACAAGGCCCTTCTCCATCAGTCGCTGAGTTTGGCCAGGAGGCCAGCTCAAGGAAGAGTCCTAGTTGTTTCAAGCATCTTCCATTATGGATAATGTAGGCTACATGATTCTGTGAACCTTCAATGCAGCGGAATTTTTTCTGAACTCCTCCCCAGATGTGTGGTTTGATGCAATCCTGTCTCTAAACTCTACAGGCAGTTCTTTTGACCTCAGGGCTTGGTTTTTGCTCTGATATGCATTTTCAGCTGTTAGACTTTTTATTAAGATGTGTGTGCCAGTTTAATAAATTTGCAAAGATGTTAAAAACCTGTTATTTGCTCTGTCATTATGGTGTGTGGAGTGTAGATTGTTGTGGGAAAAAAAGTAATTTAAAGCAGTTTAACATAAGGCTGCAACATAAAACGTGAAAAAAATTAAGGGGTTTGAATACTTCTGCAAGGCACTGTATATATACCCTCATTGGGGGCTGAGCCCCCCTAAAATGAAAATCCTAGAATCGCCCGTGTCTCTCGCAATTCTGGCTTTTTTCTCAATCGCAAGTTTATATCTGACAACTGTAGGTTTTTTATTTCTTATATCTCGCAATTCTTTATGCCTCGCAATTCAGACTTTTTTCTCGCAATCACAAAGTTGTATCTTTCAATTCTAAATTTTTTTCTTACAGTTGAGTTTCTCGCAATTCTAGCTTTTTACATCTCAAAATTCTGAAATTTTTCTCGCAATTGTGAGTTTATATCTTGCAATTCTGAACTTTTATCTCTCGCAATTCTGACTTTTTTTTCTCACAATCGCAAGTTTATATCTGACAATTGTAGGTTTTTTATATTTCTTCTTTATATTTCTTATATCTCGCGATTCTTTTTTAATGCCTTGCTATTCTGACTTTTTTCTCGCAATCACAAAATTGTATCTTTCAATTCTAAATTTTTTCCTTACAATTGAGTTTATCTCCCAATTCTAGCTTTTTTACATCTCAAAATTCTGACATTTTTCTCGCAGTTGTGAGTTTATATCTCACAATTCTGATTTTCTCACAATTGCAAGTTTATATCTGACAATTGTAGGTTTTTTATATTTCTTATGTCTCGCGATTCTTCTGTATGCCTCACAATTGACTTTTTTCTCATATTCATTCACCATATTCAGTTCATTTCTCTTTTTTCTTCCAATTCTGACCTTTTTCTCAGAATTCTGATATAAACTCACAATTCTGAGTTACAAAATTTGAACTGCCATATTACCCCGCAATAAAAAAGTTTGCAACTCAAAATTGCGATTTTATATCAGAATTCTGAGAAAAAGGTCAAAATTGCAAGATAAAAGTCTCAATTTTTTTTCTTCAGTGAGTTTCCGTACATTACACTGTCAGACACACAAACACAAGAAACAGACGCTTTCATTCAGTTTGATATATTTATATATATGTATGTATAAAATTAGACACATACGGCTGTTTTCATATACAAAAGGCCAATAAAACAAGAAGAAAACACAGGAAGTGTGTAACAGGCGTTAGTCGATGAAGGCACTCTCATCCACAGTGTTCCAGTTAATATGATCACGTGACGCGATAGTGCTGCAGTCTGAATCAGAAACAGTGCAGGATTTGCAACCGCAGTACAGAATCGAACCAGTACCGACAGGCATCATGGAATGTGCAGTACAAAACATAATCATAATCTAGGCAAATAAAAACACAATAAAACAACTCCAGCATCAGAAAAACAAAGGAATGATCCATCAATGATTTTGGTCTCAATAGTCTTCAAAAGTGTCAGAAATAAAAACAAAACTTAAGTTATGACACATAAAACGTACATAAGAAGAATTTAAAAAAAACAACAACTTAAGACATAAAAGTGGAGTGTTTCAACTCAAATGGCAGCGACGCATTAAATGCGGAATGTAGAGTCTAGTGGACTAAACTAACACTGCATTTCTACACACATATGCTAACAGGATTAGTGCTGTCTTGTTAACAAGCTAACTAGTCTAACCGCTGAGACGTGCAAACCGTCCTCCTCAGTTTGGCAGCTTAGTGATGGGTAGTGAACGATTCGTTCATTTTGAATGTGACTCGGGAAGAACGAGTCGTCTCAGGGAGTGATTCGTTCAGTCGCACATCCACAACATCCTATAGGTTCTGTACTGGAATTAGTTCACCTGTTTCGAGTCTTCGGGTTTTCGAGTTGTTCGTTCATCACATGACAGCCCCATAAGCTTAACCAATGCAGTCTGAGCCAGAAAGAGACTTAAAGGGATAGTTCACCTAAAAATGAAAATTCTGTCATCATTTACTCACCCTCAAGTAGTTCCAAACCTGTATGAATGTTTTTGTTCTGCTGAACACAAAGGAAGATATTTTGAAGAATGTTGGAAGCAGAACAGTTCTGGGGCACCATTGACTTCTACTGACTACTATGGAAGTCAATGGTGCCCCAAACAGCCTGGTTACAAACTTTCTTCAAAATATCTTCCTTTGTGTTCGGCAGAACAAAGAAATTCATACAGGTTTGGAACTACTTGAGGGTGAGTATATGATGACAAAATTTTCATTTTTGGGTGAACTCTTCCTTTAATAATAATAACCAATTCTTTATTACCTTTGTTACCACATTCATGCCAGAAATTCACACATTTAAAACTGTAAGAAATAAAAAGCTACAATTTGAGACCGGAAACGCATCACGTAACTGTAAGAGTAAATATTAATTATAATAATAACTATGCACCTGTTTGTAAGGAAGGTTGTAAATTAACTAATTTTTCTATTTAATGCTGTCACGTGACAAAAGAGCGAACGACTCGAAAGACTCGAGAGATGAACTAAACAATTCTCTTTCCCGCTCAGACTGCATTGGTTAAGCTTATGGGGCTGCCACATAATGAACAAACGAGCTAATCATAGACTAAAAACCCAGGTAAACAATGAATTCAACTTTTCTGTTTCTTATAGCATTATAGTTTTGTATTGTTTGTAGTGTGATCAATGTTTGCGTAAGTAGTAGATGTGTTAGGGAAGTAACGGTCCGAGTTGGTAAAATGATCCGAACTTCCCATCATAGTTTTTAAAAGGGATCATGGAGGTGTGAGGATTACCCATCATGCTCCACGATCTTCAGCTGTGATTAGAACGTCAGTTACATGCAGACGCAGACGATCTCACGAACGCATGCACATCACGTCTCACCACACAAACCAAACACGCTCACATACAAAAATTCAACTTCCCTTTGGGACAACTAATGTAAAAAAACAACATCGCAATGCAAATTCACATAATGTAAAAATAATACACAATGTAAAATTGAAAGTATTTATACATAACGGTATTTCTATTTTGATTAAAAATTATTAAGTTTTCTTAATCGTCATGAAAATAATGCCAAACCCAAAACCCCAGGCTTCATTTTCTTTACACCAACCACATTTTGATTTAGAAAATGCATTAGAAACTAAGCTTGACCATTTGAAAATAAAATACTAAAATAAAAAAACCCCTCAAAATTACATAAATGTAAAATAAGCACATTTTCCCCCAAAACTCTCATGATCACTATTCAAAATATATTACTTAAACAGCTAAATATTTATGCATTTTTAAATGTTGATTAAAAAACACTTTCTTGCAGTAATATTTGAATTCAATGCAGTAATGAGAATCATAATTGTCACAAAAACACTCAAAAAAATTCCCTTCGTGTTATTTTAGAAAGGCTTTCTGTGGTGAAATTTGACATCGATGTCAAAACTTGAACACTTGACCATTAACTTAAAAAAAACAAACAAAAAAAAACAATTACATATATTATATACACACTATATTGCCAAAAGTATTGGGTCACCCCCTTCTAATGAACAGGTTTTACTACTTTAGTAATTTCTATGAGTATACATCTTAATGTTAAAGCATATAATGATATTCTAGGAAATTGTGTGCTTCTAATATTATAGCAACAGTTTGGACAGGACCCTTTTCTATTCTAACATGACAATGCCTCTGTGTATAAGACAAGGTTCAAAAAGAAAATGATTGATTGAGTCAGTGTGGAAGAACTTGACTGGTCTGCATAAAACCAAGTCCTAATCCCAGTTGAACACTGGCTCTGGTGTGACTGTAAATGCAGACCTTGAGCCAAAAACTCATCACCAAACACCAATGACTTGTACATATGGGTTCAGTCATTTTAGACACTTCCTAAACTGCTGCAACAGAGATGGAAATACAATTTTTAAATACATGAATTATGTTCCCATCGTTGTTGCCACAGATTTGGAAGTGCATTTTTCTGTTCTAAAGAAGGGGGTGCCAATACTTTGTCTATATAGTGTATGTACAAGTCATTGGTGTTTGGTGATGAGTTTTTGGCTCAAGGTCTGCATTTACAGTCACACCAGAGCCAGTGTTCAACTGGGATTAGGACTTGGTTTTATGCAGACCAGTCAAGTTCTTCCACACTGACTCAATCAATCATTTTCTTTTTGAACCTTGTCTTATACACAGAGGCATTGTCATGTTAGAATAGAAAAGGGTCCTGTCCAAACTGTTGCTATAATATTAGAAGCACACAATTTCCTAGAATATCATTATATGCTTTAACATTAAGATTTGAACTCATAGATATTACTAAAGTAGTCAAACCTGTTCATTAGAAGGGGGCGATGCAATACTTTTGGCAATATAGTGTATTACTTGAATTGTATTTATGAATCAAGCTATTTTTATGTTGATTTAAAATGTATTACAGTAATATTTTAACAGCAGCACTAAGAATCTAGGGTTTCCTTATTGTCATGATTTTTTTTTTTTTTTAAACATTCATGTAAAACATCAATTCATGGTCCAAAAGGCTTCATTTTCTCTATGCAAACTGACTTGGTGGTGAAATATGACATAAATGTCATAAAAAAAAAAAAATATTGAATACATGGTCCATTTTTCCATGATACTTATGCAAAATATTTTATGAAATGCCAAAGAATTCATGCATCATTTATGGTGTTATGGTGATTTAAATGAAAACAACAGTATTTTTGAATGTAACACAGTAAAAGAGTACTGTACTCCTCCAGTAAAGAGACATTTGTAGTGATCATATCAGAATGCTATTAAAAAAACATGATTTTCTCTATGCAAAGTCTATTTAGTTAGAGTGGTGAGACATGAGGAGCGTGAGATCCAGCTGCGTTATTTTACTCTAGAAACTCACATTAACAATGACATGAAAACACACACAGAAACAGAAGAAAGAGTCTGTGGTCACGTGCCATCACCAGTCCAGTACTAACCCACTAACCCACCCATCTGACCCGTCTGACCCGTCACGTGCCAAGGCGCTCTAGTTCTTGCGGATGTCTGCGTACAC
>JAFVLL020039552.1:0-7500 GCA_021397915.2 Tor tambroides | reverse complement strand
CTTGAATTTTAATAATCTGTGTCATTTCCTGGATGATCCACGACTGTTTTTATATTGTTCACGAGTCCCTCGTTGGTCCTGAGCAGTTCATCTTCCTGCTGTTCTTCAGAAAAATCCCCCGCTCCTGCACATTCTTTGGTTTTCCAGCATCTGCTGCATATTTGAACCCTTTCCAACATTGATTGTATGATTTTGAAATCCATCTTTTAACACTGAGGACAATTGAGGGACTCATACACAACTATTACAAAAGGTGGAAACATTTACTGATGCTCAAGAAGGCAACACGATGCATTAAGAGCCGGGGGGTGAATACTTTTGAACAGGATGATGATGTGTAAATTCTTCTCATTTTATTTAACGATCATATTTTTTTTGCATTTGGTACTGCACTTAAGGAGCTACATAAATACCTGCATGTTTCCCAGAAGACAAAATAAGCACAATTTAGCCTGCTCATCCAATTCAAAAAGTTTTCACCCCCCGGCTCTTAATGCATCTTGAGCATCAGTAAATGTTTCCACCTTTTGTAATAGTTGTGTATGAGTCCCTCAATTGCCCTCAGTGTTAAAAGATGGATTTCAAAATCATACAGTCAATGTTGGAAAGAGTTCAAATATGCAGAAGATGCTGGAAAACCAAAGAATGTGCAGGAGCTGGAGGATTTTTCTGAAGAACAGCAGGAAGATGAACTGCTCAGGACCAACGAGGGACTCATGAACAACTATCACAAAATATAAAAACAGTCGTGGATCATCCAGGAAACGACATACAGTATTAAGATTCAAGGGTATGTAAACTTTTGAATGGGGTCATTTTTATAAATTCAGTTATTATTTTGTCTTGTGGAGTATATGTAAACATCTGTTATGTGAAATAGCTTATTCAGGACAGTACTAAATTAAAAATAACATGCAATTTATATGATCCCTCTTATTTTGTTTCAATTATTAACATTTTGCACATTGTATGTAAACTTATGAGCACAACTGTACATTAAAAGCTTATTCAGTCAGCTTTCAGATGATGTATAAATCTCAATTTCGAAAAAACTGACCCTTATGACTGTTTTTGTAGCCCAGGGTCACATATAAGTCGCAGGATGTTTCAGATGATGACGCTCACCTTTCATGACCACTCTGACTTTAATGATGGACACCTGTCCGGAGATGTCTGGAGGATTCTTCACGTCGCAGCTGAACGTCCCGTTGTCCTTGAACTGCATCTGGATCACACGGATCGACACGTCCTTCTTGTTCATGTCTCCGGCCCATTCCACACGAGACTTAAACTGCGGCAGCGAACCTTGAAACGGCTTCCCACTGGAGTAATAGAAGAACTGCGGAGGAAAAACATACGTGATGATCACATGCTGACTGATATCATACATGAACATCAGTGCAGTGGAGATGAAGGACTCTTACTGAAGTGGGCTGTCCTGTTTCTCCCTCTGGAAGGAAAGACCACACCACTGATGCTAAACTACTGACCACCTCTTTAGATTTAAAGCTACAGGACAGAGTGGCTGTGGTCCCGTTCTCAACAAACACCTCAGCTGGAGTGTACACGTCTATCGCCGACACGCCAAACACACCTGAAACACAGGAATACATCAGTCAGACATCCAGATACAGAATCACAGACACAGAAATAACAGACAAAACACTGCGGTGCTTTAATTCTGCTTATATAGCATGGAACTGAAACCATAGTAAAACAGACATGATTTCCTCAATCAATACCATAGTAATACTATAGTACACTTTGGTACTTTAGTTAGTTTTCTCCCTTTAAATACAGACATACAGCACACTATATTTAACAGAGCATGTAATAGATGTCATTTGAGGATTTATACCAATACTTAAAATAAGAAATAAAACATTTAATAATGACTTCAGATGCTGATGATTTGAGTCTTTATTGTTCGTCTTTTATGTTTGTTAAAGGCTGATCATTCAGGTTTGATTAAATTAACTATTAAACATTTACAATAACAGGAATACGTGATAATTAAATAAAAGAAAATATAAGTTATGAATATAAGTTATTAATTGCTCGGAAGTTATTTTCGTGAGTAGATATGATATAATGTGATAAAGAGGGAGGCTAATGTGCTAACTGAACAATACGAGCTAAATTTCCCGACCTGAGAAACACATTAAACACTCGCACACTGTATTTAATTAAATCACCTGCTTCAGAACATGAAATTAATACAACACAAGAGCTGTTCCTTATAGTTTCAGTTTATGTGCTATTAATGTAAAATCACAGATAATAACGTTACCAGAAGCTAGCAGGTTAGCATGCAGCTCCGTTAGCGCTCACAGATCATGAGATCAAAACACCTCAGAGAAATACAAATAAAACTTACTAGCGTAAACAAACACCGCAGAGACACACAATAAAACATAATTGTGTGTGAAAATCAGAAGCCTTATTTCCATCCTTTAGATTTCATAAATATCATCCGAGTATCGGAGCCTGCGCGTTTGTTTGCAGCATCAGACTGAAGGAGTCTCGCGCTGATCTCAGATCAGACTCACCGACGACAGCGCTAACCAACCGAACACACTCTACTGATCTCAGATCAGACTCATTGATCTCAATTCTAATGTACCGAATACACTTCTGATCTCAGATCAGACTCACTGCTCAAACTCTTCTGATCTCAGATCAGACTCATTGATCTCAATTCTAATATAACAAATGTAATATACTACTGATCTCAGATCAGACATGTTGACATCAGATTTAATGTACCGATGAACAAACTCTACTGATCTCAGATCAGACTCACTGCTCAAACTCTACTGATCTCAGATCAAACTCACTGATCTCAATTCTAATGTACCGAATACACTTCTGATCTCAGAACAGACTGATCTCAGATCAGACTCACTGCTCAAACTCTACTGATCTCAGATCAAACTCACTGATCTCAATTCTAATGTACCGAATACACTTAGAACAGACTGGTCTTAGATCAGACTCACTGCTCAAACTCTACTGAGATCAAAGACTCACTGATCTCAATTCTAATGTACCGAATATACTTCTGAAATCAGAAAAGACTGATCTCAGATCAGACTCACTGCTCAAACTCTGCTGATCTCAGATCAAACTCACTGATCTCAATTCTAATGTACCGAATACACTTCTGATCTCAGAACAGACTGATCTCAGATCAGACTCACTGCTCAAACTCTACTGATCTCAGATCAAACTCACTGATCTCAATTCTAATGTACCGAATACACTTAGAACAGACTGGTCTTAGATCAGACTCACTGCTCAAACTCTACTGAGATCAAAGACTCACTGATCTCAATTCTAATGTACCGAATATACTTCTGAAATCAGAAAAGACTGATCTCAGATCAGACTCACTGCTCAAACTCTGCTGATCTCAGATCAGACTCACTGATCTTAATTCTAATGTAACAAATGTAATATACTACTGATCTCAGATCAGACTCACCTACGACAGCGCTAATGAACCAAACACACTCTACTAATCTCAGATCAGACTCTCTGATCTCAATTCAAATGTACTGAATACACTTCTGATCTCAGAACAGACTGATCTCAGATCAGACGCACTGCTCATACCCTACTGATTCCTCACGTCGCAGCTGAATGTCCCGTTGTCCTGCATCTGGATCACACGGATCGAAGCGTCATTCTTGCTCGTGTCTCCGGCCCATACTAATAAGCAAAAATGACACATTTCTGTTTGATTTTTGTCATTGCTGAATAGTGTCTCTCTACTGTACACTTTTGGTGTGAAAGGGCTTTTGCATTTGTAAAAGAAGAACTTTTTATATTTAAAACAAACAAGCAAGCCCTTCCCAGATTTAAAAAGTAACTCAAAAGTGAAGTAACACATTTCTTTTCATAAAAAATAACTAAGTAACATAATTAGTTACTTTTTGAGGAGTAACACAATATTGTAACGTATTACTTTTAAAAGTAACTTTCCAAAACACAGGTTTTAAGCTAGTTATGAGCTCATAACCAGTTCATAACCAGCTTAAACCAGCTGCTGTATGAAATGATAGTCTGCCCCGACCCAGCTTCCTCTCCACAGATGGGTTTTAGAATATGCTCCTTCCCTACAAAGAGTTTATTTATCAAAGAGATAATTCTTCCTGATCTCTGTATTATGTAAATAGTATCTCCTGAGTGATGATTTGTCAGGTATAGCAAGGAGAGCGGCAGCAGGCCATCTTCTGATTAAAAGGGTGCATGAATATAATTGCTAGAGATTTCAGATAATCTCATCACTTTAACATTTGGTCGTTCCCACCTGAAAGAAAACCAAAAATCTGGGAACATTGTTATCTGCAATTTACATTTAAGACTAAACTTAATTTATATGTCAGGAAGATGAACGTAACAGTGAAACGTTCAAGCAGAGATTATTTGGGGCTCAAGGCACTACATGTATTTTGTCACTGCTATGCTGAAATAAACATCTTCATCAAGACCTTCAGCATCCTCATCATTTTTGCTTACACTGCCATGCTTCAAATCATACCAAACCAGCATATGCTGAATCCAGAAATGTGAATCCTGTCTAATCTGTTGCAATCAGTAACGTGTAATATCATACTCCTGAGGACTTTAAGCAGGAGTCAAAATTTGACATCCTCAAAATGTGTTGTGTTATGGTTTGAGAAAGACAGGGAACAATTACATAACTGAGGACAAAAATATGATCCTGGAGCACAAAAGCAGTCTTAAGTTGCTGGGGTATATTTGTAGCAATAGCTAAAATACATTGTATGGGTCAAAATTATTGATTTTTCTTTTATGCCAAAAATCATTAGGATATTAAGTAAAGATCATGTTCCATAAAGATATTTTGCAAATTTCCTACTGTAAATATATCAAAACTTAAGTTTTGATTAGTAATATGCATTGCTAAGAACTTCATTTGAACAACTTTAAAGGTGATTTTCTCAATATTTTGATTTTTTTGCACCCTCAGATTCCAGATTTTCAAATAGTTGTATCTCAGCCAAATATTGTCCTATCCTAACAAACCACACATCAATGGAAAGCTATTTATTCAGCTTTTAGATGATGTATAAATCTCAATTTTGAATAATTGACTCTTATGACTGGTTTTCTGCTCTAGGCTCACAAATGACCCTAGACCAGCTAGATTTGGGCTAAGCACCTGATGTTTACAGTTACAGTGTCTGGCTCTGCTTCTATATATTCCTTTTGATTCAAAGCTGTGTGTCCAATGTGAAGTTAGATGTCATCCTTTCTCACCTCAAACCTCTGTCACAATTCCTGCTTTATTCTCCGTGAGTCTCTCTCTCTCTCTCTCTCTCTCTCTCTCTCTCTCTCTCTCTCGGGGTTCATCTGTCTATTAACTGTACATGTAATTAGATGTGTTTGTCAGCAGCTGCTCTGTTCAATCTTTATGTCTGTTTCATTCCCAGCACTAGTAAGTGTCTAAAGAAAACAACTGGTTAACCATGTTCCAAAACACATCTTTAACTAGTTTGACTAACTAGTAGTGCCTATGACCTGTTTTTTGATTATGATTGCTTTTCTAAATTTCTAATGTTTTCAACTGTTAATCATTTTCAAACAAGTAAAACCGACAGGGTTAATATTACATGATTACTGTCAGACTTTCAGAATCCTTCATCACTTGAATTAAGATTATAATATTTTAATTTTATAGCACAGCCACCATAATTAGCACATATTTTATTTTGAGATCGTTCTAAGGTTAAATACAGATCTAAAACCATAACAAGATATAGTTTAATTGCTATGATACTGTTTTTGAAATCAAATTTTTGCATAGTTATGACAGGAAACACTGGCATCTAACAATGCCTTGGGAAAAAAGTTTGTCTTAAAAAATAAAGCATAATCATAAACCCAAATAGGAAATAAATAAGTTATCAAACAAGCATGTGTCCTATTCTGTGTCCTAAACTCCTGGAACATTGCTGTCTCATATTTTAGAGCAGTCTGCAATTTATGAAAAAAAACAAACAAATTAAATATGTATGTGGGTGTGTGTGAAAATATTTGCTGTAACTCCCTTTGTAATCGTTAACATTTTCATAAGTAACTGTAATTTAATTACACATTTTTTCCTCAGTAACTGTGACTGGTTACATTTATTTTGTCATTAAATTAACATGTAGTTACTTCCCAACACTGATTATTATTATTTTTTTTTCGAATTGTGATTTAACACATTTTTTCTTTCCACTCAGATTAAAACTCTAAACAAAATAAAAGTCCTCTGCCGTAAAGCTGCAGCCAGTACTTCCGGTGTGTGTCGTGCTAATAACGAAGCAGCGATCATTACACAGCATCTTTGAGTTGTACTGAGTGATTTAATCTCATAAATCGTCTAATATGGCCACATTTTTCGGTGAAGTTTTATCGGTGTACTCGAGAGCAGTTGAAGAGGATGAGTATGATGATATGACGAATGAAAACGAGGAAGATGAGCAGATCCGCCGCGAAATAGAGGAGAAGAGGTGAAATCATAGTCATATTTATTCATAATGTAATGAACAGTCAGTCAGTAGCATTTCAGATAAAGTCTTCATCAGTTTTATTAAAGACTGTACTTTCGCTTTCAGTTCAGCTGCATGTGTTTCTGTTGCTTTGTATTGATCACGTGATTCTGATCATCTATAGCGCTTATTAGTCCGATATAATACATATAAAGTTGGAAATAACATTGGTTGGACAATATAAAATTGGTTATAGTGTATATAAAGTGGGTATTTTTACCAGTCAAAAGTTTCTGAACAGTAAGATTTTTAATGTTTTTAAAGAATTCTCTTCTGCTCACTAATCCTGTGATCATTTATTTGATCCAAAGTACAGCAAAAACAGTAAAATTCTAAAATATTTTTACTATTTAAAGTAACTGTTTTCTATTTGAATATATTTAAACTGTAATTTATTTCTGTGATCAAAGCTGAATTTTCAGCATCATTACTCCAGTCTTCAGTGTCACATGATCCTTCAGAAATCATAATAATATGAAGATATTCTGCTCAAAAACATTTATTATTATTATTATTAAGTTAAAAACAGCTGAGTAGGTTTCTTTGATGAATAGAAAGTTCAGAAGAACAGCATTTATCTGAAATAGAAGTCTTTTGTAACATTAGAAATGTCTTTATCATCACTTTTGATCAATTTAAAGCATCCTTGCTAAATAAAAGTATTAATTTCTATAATTTAAAAATAAAATAAAAAAAATTATCACTCCAAGCTCTTGAATGGTGTAGTTTATGATGTTACAAAGCTTTTTATTTCAGATAAATGCTGATCTTTGGATCTTTCTGTTCTTCAGAGAATCCTGAAAAAAAAATGTACTCAACTGTTTTAAATTTTGATAATAATAATAATAATCATAAATGTTTCTTGAGCAGCAAATCAGCATATTAGAATGATTTCTGAAGGATCATGTGACACTGAAGACTGGAGTAATGATGCTGA
>JAFVLL020039551.1:0-26414 GCA_021397915.2 Tor tambroides | reverse complement strand
ATATATATATATATATATATATATATATATATATATATATATGTGTGTGTGTGTGTGTGTGTGTGTGTGTAACTGATGTTTTTTTTTTTTTTAATTGTTATGCTCTTTTGATTCTATGCAAATGTGCATACACACATACATACATAATACATATACATACATTCTTTTTTTGGCAAAAATAAACAAAAACAAAACAAAAAACAACCAGTAATAACAGTAACAGTAATAGTAATAATAGTATATAACAATAATAATAATATCCATGAATTATTAGTGTTGTTTATTTTGGCAGCCTGAATGAATATTAAATATTTCATATAAAGTTTAGGCTAAATATGTTGGAAAACCTAAAAATACACTTAAATTAAAACAAATTGAAAAAATTAACACAACAAATCTATACTTGCATGACAACTTGAATATAAAAAAAGGAATTAAAAAAAAGTAAAAATAAAAAATTTTTTTGTTATAAACCGTAATAACCTTGTTGAGAGAACAATTGTGCTTTTGTGTCCATGAGCGAGACACTTAACCTGGGGTTACTGCTGCTGTAATTAGTGCATGCTAAGCCACTCTGGGTGAAAAATAAGTAACAGAGTTACGATACAGGGCTGTAAAGTTGATGTGTGTGTTTTCCTCTCCCACAAGAGCTTGTGCATATGACCGAACACACACACACACACACAGTTTTCGACGGTCACAAAGGTGCTTATAGAAGCTGACCAAACACCCTTCAGTCAAAATAACTCAACATCTGTGAGCTGTTAAAGACAGAGAGGGGGTGATGAGGAATGCTGTATATAATTTTGACATCAAGGCATAAAATAAAGATGCTTATTTCACGGCTCTCTGGAACACTTTTTCTGATTAGTCAATTGTGGCTTTCAGTGGTCAAATATTCTTGTATATAAGATTAATAATCCTGTTTATATACCGTAAAATTAGGCTCCATGTAACACTCATTTTTGTCAACGTGTACATTAACTAATATATAATAACTATTAATAATAAATATAGCAGTAAATACAAAATAAACACATCAATTTATATCTTTCATAACATAGCTGAGAAACAATATGCAAAGTTTGGTGCACATATGTTTAATGGAAACTCATTTAAACACATTAAGACAGGCGATGCTAAATCTTAAGCATACTAGTGAGCATGCAAAAATAAGAAATCTTTTATAAACATCTTATATTTTTCAACATTATGATGATATTAGTGTTTCATAGGTCATTAATAAAATTTTAAAAATATATATTAAATATATTAATTATATAAAATGATTTATATACATATATATATTCACTGATATGTTTATAAATTATATTTGTTTTAATATTATATTCCTGTTATATTACTTGTGTAAAATTACGGATGTAAAAATCTAAATAAATATCTTTATTATTATTTTTCAATTACCTTATTATTATGTATCTTTATTTAAAGGAATAGTTAACCAAAAACAAGTTATAATATAATATAATATCATATCATATAATATAATATAATGATGTAATAATAAAATATTAAAAATAAAACATTCTATATAAAAGTTTAAGTTTAAAAACTCAAGACTATATTTCATATCTATAATGTCCAGTCATATAGCATAAGTCACGATGGGGTCCTGTTCACCCTGTCTGGGTTATTTTTGTGATAATGACCACCTGACAGTACATTATGTTATATTTAGTACCTTAAAGTCAACTTGAGCAGGCTCTCTCTCTTTCAGCAAACTATTCTTGCCTTTCACTCTCTGTTACAAACACTATCACTAGTCTAAACTCACTAATGCACTGCTTATATTACAGAGCCAAACACAGCACTGCTTTAGTCTGGATAAAGAATGGAGGCTAGTCTGTGTGCGTCTGAAAGCGTCCTCGCACGTCTAAAACTTATAATTAAGAGACGACTTTAATCCTACAAAGTACAGACACACTTACACAGACCTGTGAGTGTATACAGTAAGACTTATTCATGTGCGGGAATAAACACTCAAGCTTTCCCACACACACCGTGAGTGTGATGCACTGCTCAATATCTCATCCCATCCCAGCCTCATCCATTCATTTCACATATGCACACTTTATGAAACACACACACATAAACGCAGACAGATTTTGGCCCACGCTTGCATAGTTAAGAAAGCCTTGTGAAAACAGTCGTAAACACAGTCACCGCTGTGAGACGTAACGTATAAACAGAACAGCTCATTTATAACCGTTAACCCAAGAGCGTTCAGCTTACAGTGACGCACAACTTATACAGTCAACATCGTGCTGCAGAACCAGATTTTAGTTTGTTTGGTCTTTGATGGAATATTTATTGATTTCACACATTTTTCACACAACTACTTATACTAAAAACCTATATATAAATTTAGTAACACTTTACAATATGGTCTCACTTGTTAATATTAGTTAATGCACTAGCTAAAATAAAAATAAAAATAAAATAAAACAAATTTCATATTTGTCATTACTCATAATAATCATACTATTCAAGGAATGTTAGCAACTTTTGATTTTAAAAATGTACCATAAAATGTTGAAATTATTATTAATAAGATTATTAGCCATTATTATTATTATTACTATAGAAATGAACTCATTTAAACTAATGCAATTCCTATGGGGTGACTTTAAAAATTATTTTGGTTTAAGAAAAATAAAATAAAATAAAATAAAATGTGTTAAAGGAATGTTAACAACTTTTGGTTTTAAAAATGTAGCATTAAAAGTTCAAATTAACAATATCAAAGATTATTAAAAAAGAAGTATTGTTCACCGCATCTAATAGTGCTGTCAAACGATTAATCGCGATTAATCGCATCCAAAATAAAAGATTTTGTTTACATAATATATGAGTGTGTACTGTGTATATTTATTATGTATATATAAATGCAAACACATGCATGTATATATTCAATAAAAATATGTTATGTTTATATATTAAATTTATTTATATATATATATATATATATATATATATATATATATAATGTAAAATATAAAAATATGAATATATAAATGTATAAACATAAATATTTTCTAAATATATACTGTATGTGTGTGTATTTATATATACACATAATAAATATACACAATACACATACATATATAATGTAAACAAAAACTTTTATTTTGGATGCGATTAATCGTTTGACAGCACTAGCTAATTTTAACTAATGTAAAGTTGTAAAGAATGTAAAGAAATGTGAAGCTATAGGTACAGTATATCAATAATTAATTTGATATACAAATTAAACAAATACAACTTTTGATTTGCTCCAGAGGCGTGCGACCTCTGACATATATAGCAATTGTAAGTCGCTTTGGATAAAAGCGTCAGCTAAATGAATAAATGTAAATGTAAATGTAAACAAAAACTTTTATTTTGGATGCGATTAATCGTTTGACAGCACTAGCTAATTTTAACTAATGCAAAGTTGTAAAGAATGTAAAGAAATGTGAAGCTATAGGTACAGTATATCAATAATTAATTTGATATACAAATTAAACAAATACAACTTTTGATTTTAAAAAAGATTTTTAAATGTTTAAAGATGTTAAAGTTAACATTAACTAACTTTATTAAATACTGAGAAGTTCATTGTTAGTTTATTTTGACTAATGTAGTTAACTAATAATAACTAATGAATCCTCACCGTAAAGTGTGACCAATAAACATGTTTTACTATAAAACTGCACAGATCCCAGCGGCTGACAGAAATAAACTAGTAGGGGTGTAAGAAAATATCGATACACGTGAGTATCGCGATATTTTGTTTGGCGATACTGTATCGATTCTCAAAAACGGAACATCGATATAAAAAAAAAAAATCATACAAGATTCATGGCAGTTGTTTCGTTTTGAGTTCATATCCCAACCGCTAGATAGCAGTCTTCATCTCTGAACTTAAACAGTGACAGGAAATACTAGCATTAGAGCACGCCACTACTGTTAGCGTTAATATTGTTCGCTGACAGTAATGGAGGATGAAAGAATTGTTCCAGTTCCCATTTCGGTATACAAAGCTGAAATGTGGCGTCATTTGGGCTTTTGTGGTAACATCTGCCTTGGTTCCGCCGCTTGCCGCGTCTCGTGTGAAGAGCCTTCGCGGGGGGCGCGGCAGCGGTAGGGTTGCCGTGCGGCGGCAGCTTTCTCTCGTGTTGGGGGCGTTTTGTGCCATTTGGGCGGTGCTCACTTTGCGGTCTCGGAGATTCCACGTGGAACATAAAAACAAACTGAAAAATCCAAGTCGAAAGGTTCTGAGAATGTTCAACATCTGTATTTATTTTATTGTTTTACAACTGTTTTGTTTTCTTTGTTTTCCTGCAAGCACTTTATTTTTCATTGATATCAAGCAGATGTAAATTTTTCTTCAGATCAAACTGTTATGACATTGTATGTCACAATTGTAAACTTAAATTGTGAACCTTTAAAGCAGGGTCTAAAATATAGATATGGTCTTTTTATAAAATACATTTTATACATAAACATTTAACTAAAGAATCCTGCAGGCACTTGAATTTTTCTCTCTTTACTCATACTGCACAAAAAGTGGTTCAATAACGTTGAATGTTACAGGGACTGATTATTGCAAATGCAGATGCCGGTGTATTCTGGTTAAACAATTTGTATTTATTTATTTGTTGCTAAGGTTTGCATATGGTGGTGTGTTCTTAATGACAGCTTTCCTAAAAATATATCCTATTCCTAAAACAAGTAGTATCCCAATATATCGCCTTGCTTACAGTATCACAATGTATCGCAGTATATCGTATCGCAACCCCTGTATCGTGATCGTATCGCCAGATTCTTGCCAATACACAATACTCTATAAACTAGTGTGTCACTCACGGCTGTTTTTGGCTCTGTTCATAACAACGTAAGTGGCGTGAACCGGGCACTGGCGATACACCATCCTTCGTTTCTCACCCGCGTCATTCTCCATCTGGCTGTCAGAGCGCTAATGCTGCTCAATGTGTAGTGAGTCATTTACATAATGTAAACACTGACTCGCCAACTGTTTGACTACTTTTCTGGATGATTAGTCAATTAGTAAAAATGAGTAGTTGTGCAACCTCTACTGAAAGCAAATCTGTACTGAACATACAGCAATTACACTCAAACAAACATTAGAACATTTATTCTATTAAAAACTCACAGTAGACAAGCAGTATGTCATGTTATGGTCGAAAAAAGATAAGAAATATATCACATATATGTTTCAGCTAAATGTCTGTGTTGACTGAATAATACCATGGGTCTTTGGCTGATGATACAGGGGGCAACTTTTTTGAGCAATGTTGCTTGGGCACGTTCTCATCGAGAATGGGTAACAAATTTCTATCTGGATACTTTAAATCAGTCGTAGGCCCTGTGTCTCACCTGGTTGCCCGTTGATGCCTTCATTAACCAAAGTTGAAAAGTTGCTCTGTGTATCATCAGCCTTTGTCTTTCACTTCACAAACACAGATGTTCTGTATGCCAACAGAAAAACGCAGAATATAAGAGTTCTTAAAGATCTCTAAAAGAAGAACGAGAAAAAAATGTGTTATGTTTGAGAACTTATATTTGTAATAAAACTTTTGTTTACACTTTATTTATTAATCAAAATGAAAGTAAATGGAAAATTAAAAAGTTAATTAAAAATGAATAGTCTCGTACACATTTCTATTACAATCACAATTCTGTTAATGTTTTGTTAGCTTACAAGAGTATCTCATTTTATAAACATTGAAAACATTACTATATCCTAACATATCTAAATATGCGCTAAATATATCATGGATTCATAAAAGCAACTTTTTTGTTTGTAAAAAAAATAAAATAAAATAAATAAAAAATACACAAAAGACAATTGGACATCCTATGCAAAAAACTTTATGAAGAGTCTAAATATGAAGATTTTAGTAATTATTATTAGCTAAATCAAATAACACCAGAAATGAGAATTAAATCAAAATAAAATAAAAAAAATGTTTTAATTAAATAAAGAGACTCGAATTTCTTGATTCACATCTAAAAATGCATAACTATATTTATTTCAGGATTAAATGCATTTTAGAGCAGCCTAGAGTAATTATAATTAGCTTAATTAAATAACAATAGAAGTCAACGGGATGTCCCCAATTACGCAGCAAGGTACGAATGTGAGTGTTTTCACACACACACACACACACACACACACAAATGTTTGTTTTTGTGAAAAGTGGGGACATCCCATAGGCGTAATGGTTTTTATACTGTACAAACTGTATCTGCTATTGCCTTACACCAACCCTACACCTAAACTTAGCCCTCACAGGAGACTGAGCATTTCTACTTTCCCCCCAAAAAACTCACTCTGTGTGATTTATAAGCGTTTTGAAAAGTGGGGACATGGGGTAATGTCCTCATAAGTCACCTTCACCTTGTAATACCTATGTCATACCTGAGTCATTACACAAATTTATGTCCTCATTTGTCACTCACACACACACACGTTTGTACTTGTTTATGCTACATTGAGGGGACCAAATGTCCCCACATGGATAGTAAAACCTGAAATTTTTGACTTTACGAGGGAAAAAAATTATTAAAATAGTAAACGATGTTTATCTGAAAATGTAAGAACGCAAACAGGTTTTCTGTAAGGGGTAAGTTTAGGGTTAGGGGATAGAAAATATCATTTGGTCAATATAAAACTAATAGAAGTTTATGGAAAGTCTCCACAATTCATAGAAACAAACAAACACATACACACACACACACTCACACACACACAGACACTCTCAACCAGAAAGAGCTACGACCTTTAACCCCAAAATCCAACCACATCAGTATGTCACAATCAAACCTCACACACCTGTCAATCAAAACCCAGTGCCATCAATCAAACCTGCAGGGGTCTGGAGATAATGAGAATACACTAATGAAAGGAAAAAAGATCAATACAACAGATGCAAGAAAGTGAAACTGCTATGAGAAGAAGAAAAGATAAGACCGGATAATAGATGGAGAACAGACAAAAGAGAGCTACAACTGTGTCTTTATCTGCTGGGCTTTGTCAAGCAAGACCGGCTGTCTGAATGGGCCTGAACTCAGTCAAAATCTCTTTTTCGCACTCTGTCAGTCTGATGGCTGAATAAAACCCCTGAGGACAGAGATTTTCACACACAGAGACACTTTTCATTCCTTTACACAGCCAAATAATCACTACGAATCTGTCAGAGAAGCCTGACTGCTCCGTTAAGCTGCTTCCTGCTCCTCATTCACAGTTTTATCTACATGTGTGAATCTATTATGAAGATTTAAAGGAACCTAATGTCTATATAGACAATAATGTCAGGTTGTAAAAACAAAAGAGAAACGTGCCTACAGTGATGGATTTACAATGGGAGAATGTAAAGATGTGTCTTTTTCTTTAGTAAAAAGTTCAAATTAAAATTCAGTATAAAATTAAAATTAAGTTTACAATTATAAATTGGCACTACTCTTTAAGCTTAACGTTTGAATAATAAAAAATAAAGTAAAACTAAATTTAAAAAATAAAAAATATATATCAATAACAAATAAATTATTATTTGGGCTGAATTTGAGTAAATTGTCTAAAAACTCCTTTTGAGCTAAAACTACTTTTCTAAGCAGATGAACTGTTGGTTATGAAAGAGAAAAAAATTAAAAACTCCTATTTTGGTTACAGCTCCAGCAAGAACTCTTTTATTTAAAAAAAATTTAAATATACAATATAATTATATAATTCTACTATAACATATAATTAAAATAAAACCTAAAATAAAAGAGTTATTTGAGCTGTAAAGTTGTATTGTAAAGTCCTTTTGAGCTGAGAAAGTAAAAAATAAAATAAAAAACAAATGTTCAATTTACGTTCAATTTATAACATTCTAATATTTCAAAAAATGTTATAGTTATTTGAGCTGTAAAGTTGTCTAAAATGTCCTTTTGGGCTGTGACTACTTTTGATCTCTTTTACATCACTTCCACATCCTTCTGGATATCCTTGTGCAGATACCAAGCAAAAACAACAGTGTTGAAGCTAAAAAGCAAACACTTGAAAAACACTATATTACTTTGCACATTGCACTTTTAGACAGTTTTATTGGTATAAACACATCTCCTGTTCTATATACACCGAGGTAGGAATCCAAACTGTTGTCTGTGATAGTTGACAGCATGCCACCAAATGCAGGCTAAAAACAACCTGCAATATTCCTGTAATTGAAACATGCATGCAATAATACACATCCGCAGTCATAACAGGCAGACCGTGTCTCTTGTCGGTGATGCCTGAAATGCGTTTCAGAGCTGCGTGTTTCCATGGCTCCTCAGCGAGAGTTCTGCAACTGTCTGTTATGTAAATAAAGAAAATTCCACTCATATCTGGAATTAAACAGCGTCTGGAGTTCCAAGCGATTCTGACTTTCTGTAAAAACAGACTGTTCCATGTTAATTAGCTGGTGTTGATAACCCTGATTTAAATTTCCTGGAAGCATCTAAACATCTTGAGATGACAAAGTTGCTGCAGGGTGATGAGACTGAGTCTTTATCTGACGCTCACACTCAGAGCCTGCTAACAGCACTTCATATAAACACCCACTGACACCATATTAAGACAGCAAACACACAGTGAACGCTGCTGTTAACACACCGCGAGCATGAACGATGACTGCGCAGACGGCTTATGTGCAGACCGTGGCCTTGTGTTTATGTTTATGCCGAGATGTAATTTACAAGGTCATCTTGAAACTCAATCACGTGACCCTGAACATTCCAGCCACCCTTCACACGGATACACACACACACACACCACAGCCGCCACACTCTATGAAATATAAAATAAACACGGCACTTTTAAATAAACAGCAGAAGGAAAACTCAGGCTTCCATTTCAAGAACCTTTCAATGACATGAGAGAAACAAGAACGACTCTGTGGCCAACAGTGAAAACTGAGAATGCATCTTTCACTAACAGTCAATCAGTTAGTGGGATGTGTTCAAAAACAGTGAAACAGAATTAAGCTAAGCACCTGAGGCTGTGCTATATTGTAAATAGAATAAGTGCGTTAATATGGAGCTTGGTATTGTGTTTACAATCGGTTTAAAAGTCCGAATGGGCGTTTTTACTGCTAGATTAAATATAAGCATCAACTTTTGTGGGCTTGCCATCACGTTTAGGACTAGGGATGTTCATTTCAGTTATTTTTCCTAACTGACAACCGACGCTCATTAACCGATTATTAACCATTAACCGACAAGATTATTTTACATTAGAACCGAATTAAATTAGAAAGAATAAGTGTCTGTGACCCGTTAAAAATACTAACATTTGTTTTCCGGGGATTAATTTTACATGCGCAAAAAGCAGCAAACAACAGAACATGAGGATTCACATGGTCATATCACATCACGCACCTGCAGCGCTTCTGCGAGCCAAGAAAAACATAATAAAGCTAGGCGCCATATATATATTATAACGAATAAATAGGCCTATACGAGAAATATATTTTCACTTAAATAATAATTTTAAAAAAATGAAAGAAAAACTGTGCAACAAGTAGCCTATTCAGAGTTTCGGTTCATTTTTGTGCTGCGCGAAAGGAAACCAGACGGCAGAAAGCAGCGTCCTATTTTTTAGGCTTATTTTACAAAAGCACAAAGATTTGTTTTTATTGTGAATGTACACAAATAAAAGCAAACCTTTTACAATTCCGATTATCTTCATGACTAAAAAGAGTAGTTGCTTCCACTGTTAGAAGGAGAAAAAAAATCAAGTGATTGCTCCAGCGCCGCATGCGAGCACACAGTTAAGCATTCTACCTTGACAATGCAGCCTGTTCATTATCATTATAAAAAACAATAAGTCAAACATATGGAAGAAAACACACTGCTCAGTTTAAATATGTAGTAAAATCTGTGCCGTTAAGCGTTATCACCGTACCGCCGTGAAGTTCTACAAAACATTTAGTTTTATGTGGATATTGGAACACGAGTGAAGTATGCCTACATAAAAGGTAAATAATATTTTGGCATTCAAATACATCGCGAACACGGAAACATTTGATTTTGTGTCGAACGAGAGACCCAACATTGGTTTCAGGTTCGTTTTAGCCTAAATGAATTCGTTTTGGTTTGTCATTTATATAGCTAGCTTCTTACATTTTTAATTCTTGTTCTTTTCTAAATAGCCTACTGTTAATTGAAAGAATTTGTTGTGGAGTGAGTCAAGTCACCTTTATTTATATAGCGCTTTTAACAATACAGATTGTGTCAAAGCAACTAAAATAGCCTAGCTATGTTTACAGTGTTTATTATAATGTTTGTAATTCGCATCGGCCTATTTCTGAATGAAACAATAAAATGCGACTTAAAGGCGACTTATGCTTTTTTCTCTCTCTCTCTCTCTCTCTCTCTCTCTCTCTAAAAAACATATTTTTTTACACACATAGCTAATTTAACCATGCAGCAAACCTTTTAAAATATTGATAAATTACTGAAAAAATAAATAAATAAGTGACTTTAAACCATTTAACTGATTGTATTAATCGGTCCAAAATTTTATCGGTCGGTTAACGGTTAAAATGAACATCCCTATTTAGGACCTGAAATAGATAAATATTAAGGGCCAGATTTACTTAAAAGGGCAAATTAAAGCAAAAGTGCAATTCCAAAACAGCACCGATGGGCGTGGAAATTTCTGCGGGTGATTTACTGACAACACGCAACTTAAAGAACACAGACACAACATCTCATTTCCATATTAACCAACGCAATCTACCAAGAGCAGCACAAATTAGCGCAAGGATATGTTCAGATTCGGATAATGTGTTCTTCTAGCATTCCAAATAAATATTAACGTGTAGAAAAAAATCCTCTCCCTTCTACCACATGCTCTCTGTTCTCTGTGTTGCCTCCTCCTAGCAACAACAATGCAGCCATTTCAAGTGCAAAATAGTTTAAGACATGCTTTTTTTGCACGTTAAATAATGGCGCAAATAACAATAATTTGACGAGAGAAAACGTTAGTAAATCACGTTGTGTGATTCATTTTAATACGCTCCTCATAAATTTTGCGTCTGAAAGGGAAACATTGTTCACATTTACCATTGTTCTGCCAATTTTTGCACCCAAAATCCAGTCATTTTAATAGGAATCCATGCGATTGGGAATTTCGATAAGGTTAAAGATTTTCCCTTGCAGATTTAACAACTGGTTCAAGTTGGTCATGCGGATTCAACACAATGACCTACAGAAAGCTGCTTGGTTTGAAAATGATTTCTGTGTGATCTGTGCTTCCTGCATTGCTACACTATTGACAATGTTCAATGGATCTTTTTGCCTGTGAAATTTCACTAATGTGACCACACCTTTAGGCAAGACTCACAACAGAGTGAGTGCAAACTTTTTAACCATTAATATATTATAATAATGGACACATTTTTGATGCCGTATTGATGTGAATGTTGAACAACTTTTAAGCTGACGTTATCCAATTTTCATGGTACATAGCTCATTTGTACATAGAAAAACAACTTTAAAATAATGCAGACAGAAAGAAAAATGCATTTACTTAAAGATCTCTATAAATCAAAACTGAAGCTTTGTGGATTTTCAGACAATGTTGGTCAGCTTTCAGGTCATTTTCATGTTAATGTATTAAAAAAAAACGTACCGAAAAGCATACCCGTTTAAAATGTCTTCCTCTTACAGAAAATCAAACTGAAAACTCATCTTGCACTCATGGGCGTATCAGAATTTAGTTTTGTCCAAACAAATGCTTTCTGCAATGAGAATATCCCTCCCACTAACACCCCCAGTGACAAGTCATAGCTGTGATATAAACCAAAATTTTTAGCTATTTGGAAAAAATAACTGGCTATGCTTTTCAGTATGTCCTGTCCAAAATTTCTATTTTAACAGTAAATATTTCAACAAGAAAGAAGCTATTTCAGTGAACTCCCACACTTCTCACTCTCTGCTGTGAAATCTGCTCATGATTACTGCATAAAATCCTTTCAGCACAAACTGAAATAAAAGAAGGCCAATAAACCCTCAGCTGTCCGTTCAGGTGGGGCGCTGGAACGTTCAGCCTACGGATCAGGCGGGAAGTGAAAGGTGGGAACAGGTGCGTCCATGGACGGGTTCAATACTAAAGATAGAGAGATGAAAGAGAGGGCAGATTATAAAGAACAGAAGATAAAGGCATTAAGATGGACTGACACACAACACCTCCAAATACCGAATCCAGCTGCTTCCTTCCCATGATGCACTTGGGTTAGACTGAACCATAGAAATCCAAAGACAGAATAGAGTTTCCCAAACTGGGGTTTGTGAGTTGATGAAAAGCTAATCATAAAAATGTCAAATTAAATAATTTTTAAAATATTACAATAAAAATATAATGATATAAATATAATATAAATTTAAATATAAATGTTCATCTAAATACATAAAATATAAATATAACATTAAAAAATAAAAACACTTAACAAACACATTAAAATAGAACAAATATCTTATTAGGTCTAATTTATTGATATAGTGCTTTTTAAAATGGACATTTCAAAGCAGCTGTACAGAAAATCCCGATGTTAATATTTATGTCTTAGTATCTTCGTTCCTCATATTTGCTTTTAGCAGATTAATATTATAATTTTGTGATGATACAAGCAAGCAAGGAGTCATGTGACCATTAACCATCAGAGAACTGTGAACATGCAAATCTGCTGTTAAAGGGGTCATATGATGCGATTTCATGTTTTTCTTTGTCTTTGGAGTGTTACAAGCTGTTTGTGCATATATAAGATCTGTAAAGTTGCAAAGATTAAAGTCTCAAACCCAAAGAGTTATTCTTTATAAAAGTTAAGACTCTGCCACGCCTTCCTAAAACGGCTCATTCAAACACGCCCCCACATCTCTACATCACGATGTGGGGAGATTTGCATAACACCGCCCAAACATATACGCAATGAAAGAAGACACTGTGTGTTTCGTTGTGAAAGCGAAAGTACTTTGTTTGGCCTTCCAAATGAGTACACAATTAAAAATCAGTGGATAAGTTGTATTTACAACACTGTTCCAGAACAGTACAACGCAAATATTCGAGTGTGTGCAGCGCATTTTACGGAGGACTGTTTCCTGATCCTGGGAGAGAGTAGCCTACAATGTGAACACTATGAACGGCTGTGAACACTATAAAGTAGGGCAATTCTAACATTGCAAGGACAGTCTGGTGCTTCTGACTCACAGCCTGTAAGTACATTTCGCATAAAAAGACCGCAACGCATAAAAAGACCATATGAGTCATTATAATCAGTAATTATGTCCTCACTGAATGCAACAAATGCCTCATTTGTAATGGGTTTTATTGTTTTAGTCTCGTCTCGCAGCATCACAATACGGTAAGGGGCGTAACATTTCCGTCACACACTTGAGGTATTCGGCCAATCACAACACACTGGATAGCTGGCCAATCAGAGCACGTCTCGCTTCTCAGAACGATGAGCTTTGTAAAAATCGATGCGTTTCAGAAAGGCGGGGCATAGAGGAGCAACAATAATGTACAGTATGTGGAAATTTTTTTGAACCTCGAACCGTGTAAACATTGCATTACACCAAATACACAAAATAATGTTCTTTTTAACAACATCATATGACCCTTTAAATTATTGAAATATTAAATTAAAATATTAGGGAGTAGTAAATATTTTACCGTAAAGGTTTTTGGCTGACAAAAATGTTTGGGAATTTATGAAATACTATAAGGCTAAAGAATGGACCAATAACTAGTTATGATGATAATTATATCTTATATAATTATATTATATCTATAATTTTAAGCAATTCTTTTTTTTTTTTTTTTTTTACATTTTTACATTTATATATATATATATATATATATATATATATATATATATATATATTTATGTTTATTAACAGGCACGATGAGAATTGTAAGTAATTTTTGTTTTATTTATTTATTTATTTTTAATATTTTATATATTTATTGTTTTTATATTTTATCAAATGTGTACTTTTTAAATATAGTGTCTATTAAAGTTGAAAATGACTGTCACAAACCGAAACAAATCTTGTCACCTGTTACTTTTCTCACCGCTGGTCAGGATGGACCAATTACAGTCATTTTTGATTGCCGTATAAGACTTTGCTGGGGCAAATATTTAAAATGAACAGATTCAAATGATTATACATTTCAGAGTACAAAAATGTACAATAAGACAAGAAACACCCAGAGGTTTGAATGTGAACATGAGTGTTGCTCCTCATCATTAACCTCCATTAATAATACACTACAGCACCGGCTCCAGGCTGACTACACACAGAGTGCTGTTTCTGAGTGTTACTGTTTGCAGTACTGCTGTTCTCTATCATTAAAAAGCCATTAATAAATCAAGAAAGTTCAGGCTCCAGACTGACACACACACACACACACACACACCTGAGCAGCATTCAAAATCCATTAAGTGAGTTATCACACAGGGACCAGAGGCTCATTCAAGCCTCGTTCTGTGCTCATGAGTTAATTTAGGTGAGTGCAAACACACTTAGACCTCTCTGACCACCCCACTTTAACCAAAGAAAGATGGGAAAACCATCACAAAAGCCATCACTGTCTTCACTGTTCCTTACTTTGCAGTTTCTGCAAAATATACACTACTGTTTGAAAGGTTTCTTTATAGAAATTATTACTTTTATTCAGCAAGTATGCATTAAATTGGTAAAAAGTGACAGTAAAGATTTTTATAATGTTACAAGAAATTCTGTTCTTTTGAACTTTCTAGTCATTAAGGAATCTTGAAAATATGTATCACGGTTTCTACAAAAATATTAAGCAGCACAACTGTTTTCAACATTATTAATAATAATAAATGTTTCTTGAGCAGCAAATCAGCATATTAGAATGATTTCTGAAGGATCATGTGACTGAAGACTGGAGTAATGATGCTGAAAATTCAGCTTTGCATCACAGGAAAAAGTTACATTTTAAAATGCATTCAAACAGAAAACAGTTATTTTAAATTGCAATAATATTTCACAATATTACTGTTTTTCCAGTACTTTTAATCAAATAAAATGCAACCTCAATGAGCAAAAGAGATTTTTAAAACATTGCAAATCTTACCAAAACCAAACCTTTGAATAGTAGTGTAGTTACTGAATTTTTGAGGTTCATGGCATCATATCTTAATAAAAGAATTACAGAAAAAGCCACAATATGTTCATAATGCAATTTACGGATGATACTCAAGAGACTGGCTTGTTTTTTAAATAATCATAGAACATAATTCCAATGCAAGTCAACTGAGAATCTCTGCGTTTGGACAGTTTTAAACATAATTTTACACAAATTATCCAAAAACAATAAACGTCAATAATAATAGTGATACAAGGAACTCAGAAAGGATGAGCAGCGTTTGCTTCCAGTAAATCACAGTCTCATTTTTAAATCATGTTACTGTGTAATTTAACAATTTTGGGAGAGAAAAACAGCAGATAAAATGCTTTTCAAAGTCACAATTTATTCCAGCCCATGTAAGAATAATATCCAATACATTTTGACCACTTTATGAGCACATTTTACTGAAAATCATGTCTTTCACAGAAATCTCCAGTTCATTCCTATGGAACATCCCATGAAGCTTGTCTGCATAAGCTACAGCAACTATGGGGGGTGGAGCTAAGCGAAGAGTCAATTACAAAGCACGAAAACAGTGATATAAACACACAGTATGTGATTGTAACATGAAGTGTTCACGTCTACGCTTGCGTACTTTGGATAAAACAATGGCAGGACGAGACACTCCGCTGTGGTACTGTACTCCTGCTTGGCACCAAAATATGTGACTAACAAAATTACATGCAAACAAATCTCAGCTTCTCGCGCTTGTATGGTCTCAAACGCTCTTTTGTTTTCTTTTATTCTTCTCTTCAACACCTCTGTCTTTCCCACACTCCAAAAATCCAGCGTGAAGCTACATCTGCCGGCTGTCCGTCACAATTTTCTGGACTCCAGCCATCGAGCTGTCTGCAGCTGGACGGCCGTGATATAGTCTCCCTGAGCAACTTAAAGCAGAACATTATCGTTTAAGAGTGACTACGCTATAAAAACGAAATCTAAATCTCTTCATTTATCCAACAGGTGGCTGCTGACAGTGAAAAGACAAACCTGTAACGGCCATTATTAATCAGAGCCATCAGAGAATAAACATCGAAACCTCCCAGGAAAAGAGGTGAGAAGGTGATGAGAACGCTGATGAAAGGCAGTTTTTCCTCTGGGATATGAGACGTGCCCTCTGTCCAAACCAAACAGGAAGTGAGTGTTTCAGACGGCGCTGTCAGTGAGGTGTGACTGAGAAGACCATCACACAACTGCAAGACTGAAACATTTTGGTCTTTATTATTTTCTCAATAAATTAACTTTCTGTTTCTCATGCTGTCTGATCAGAAATCATCATAAATAAACCAATGCTGGTCCAATCTGGTTTATGCAGGTTTACACTGTTAAACGGAGTAACGCCAGAAAAACGTCTTGGTGGAACTGGTTGGGTTCTTGGCTGGGGGGGGGGGGGTTCTGTAAATGGTTTTTGCTGGTCTGAGGTGGTTTACCATAAAGGTGCTCCGATCAGGATTTTTGAGGCCTGCACTGCTGCAGACTGCTCCTGGAGCGCACTGCCGGATCGCAACCGTGTGCAGTGTGAACACTTTAAAATCTGTTAACTTGAGCGTGGAAAAAATATGCACCGCATACACACTGCAAACGGAGTATGTGTGAACCCGGTGTTGTGTGTGTGTGTGTGCTTCGACTGTGCTTGAGCGCAGAGTCTCCAGGACAGCGCGTGAGTGCTGAATGGTTAAACACTGGCAAGAATTACAAAGAAGTGCGATTCATAAACTTTAGTGACGATGCAACACAGCCTCGATAGTGCAAGTGATAATTCCTATGGCTATGTCAACTGTGCAGTGTGCAGCTCGCTTATAGCGCAGACGCAATGTGATCTGAAGCCATTTGCTTATTTTGAGAGGGAAAGAGAGAGCATGCGGTCAATTATAATAATAATAATAAATGTTCTGTAAAATAAATGTATTATTATTATTAATTTTATCATATTATTTTATTAAATGAAAAATTACAAACATTGCTTTTGTAATATTTCTCTGTAAAATAAATTATAATAGTAATAAAACATGAGTAAAATATAAGTTTATTATTAGTATGAATTTAAAAACAAAAATATTACTATTGTGATTTATCTTAGTAAAATAAACTATAACAGTAATGAAATAAGTAAAATATAAGTATTTATTAGTAGCAGTAGTAAAATTTGTTAATAATAATCATAGTAATCAGTTTTCTTTGTAGCACAACCGTAAAATGACAATACTAAAATTAATTACTTAATTGCTTCATTTTCAAACATTAAACAATCTTTTATTTTTGGTGGAAAACTGCAAGAAAGCTTCTCTTTTGTTTATAAGCACTTCCCGTTACTAGTTTGCGAAGATGGCTGGCACAAGTTGTGATCCCAAATGCTCATTAAAGACCCAAACTCATACTGTAGAACATGTGTTGAGTAGCATTTACTAAAAACCGAGCCACTTTGAAACACTGAAAACACCAGATCACGAGCTGCTCACGTGTAAAAGAACACAGTGTCGTGCTTAACTTTGAAACATGCAATACGTCCATTCATTTAATTAAATCACAGCCATAATGCCATTTCGGTTTCATTTCAAATAATCGTGCAGCCCTACTGGTTTATATACTCCACAAGCAGCAGACCCGCATCCAATCCCACACAAACATATATGCTGACACTCAGACAGACACTCACAGTCCACATGCATGAGCTGGCGTGGCGGCAGTGAGAGTGATGGAGAGCCTGAGATGCTGTGGACTGTAAATAAACTCTGACAGAGACACCGCAGGCTCCTCTGCGCTCGCTGGACAGCGGATGAGTTCATTGTGCGCCTGGGTGTCGGGAGACAGGTCTGGACCGTGTCTGAAGGTTATTATGGAATGGGAAATGATGGAAATGGCTGATGATGGAACCTTTACTCTCTCTTTATCGCTCAGGAGGCAAGAGACAGCAAGTAGTAAGTATGAATGTACACATAAGCCAACACAAAAAGGATAAGAACCTCAATTTCTTTAACAGCTTAGATTTAATCAATTATATAGATTTAATAAATTATCATTTTACTAAAATACAGAGGAGAATTTGGATACTTAAAATCACACTTACAAATGACTTTGCAATGACTTTGCAATAATATAAAAAATGCAAAAAAATTAAAAATTAAAATACATAAAAATTATTTAATTAAATAATATAATTTTATATAATATTCTAAGATATTAAATATATATATATATATATATATATATATATATAATATCATTACATAAAAATTATTTAAACATTTTATTAAATACTATATTATATTATTGATTGTATTATCAATATTTCAGATTTTTATTCTGATTTAATAAATATATTTATATGATATTTATTAAATTTCATTATTAAAATCATTTTAAATGAATTTACATTTTATTACTGAATCATTTCTTAAATAATATGATTAAATATATCATTTAATAAAAATCACGTCGTAGAAGACACTGAGCAAAGTGAAGTTATGTTAGTTATGTCTGAATGCAGTAACTTTCAGACAGTGCCCAAATACTTTTTGATGCTTCTGTACATGTGGCCTTTATACACCAAATTTGGTTTATACTACAAAGTGCCAACAGCAAATTAACATTTATTAAAGCAAATACAAAAGTACATTACTTCACTATGCAATTAAACCCATTTCCAGAAGGCAAAGTCACTGATTATTGAAATAACGAAAAATAAAATCTGACTAGAAAACACAAAGTCAAACAGGTGTGTGAGAAAGAAAGTCTGTTGTATAGATTAAACACTGAGTGATTTCAAAGCTGGACCTCCAACTGTGTGTAAAACAAGTGTTAGGCAGCTGAGAGGCTGATAGCACACTACCAAACAAGAAACACACATAGCAACACCTGGCTGACCATTTGCCACACCATCACTACCACCAAACATACAGAACACCATAAAGCACATATACTGTACATACTAACAAAGAAATACAGGCATTGCATAAATGACATTGCATCAGATAAATATCATTCAATTATAAATATTTATGTTTAACTAATAATATTTATAATTGATCATCAAATTAAAATATGAAAATCTAATTTAATAAAATATATTATTGTAAATTACTTTGATTTAATTTCATTATATTATAATACAAATATAAAAATACAAATAAAAAAATATTATTTTATTGAATATTTATATTACATTATATCATGGACTATATTATTAATATGTATATTAAATTGTGTTATTCATAATATAATTTTACTTACATCTGTCACTAAATAAATATCTCTCAATCCCACTTCAAGCAAAAACATTTCATGAAAAGTAGTTTGTTAGGTTTGAAACTTTGAGACACTGAGCAAAACTGAACAAAAGTTAGTGAAGAGAAAAATGGCATATAAGATCTCTTTAATCACACTCGTTTCTCCTAGATGGGAATGTAACCATCAAAGATGGCAATGACTGATTCGTAAACTTTTACATAGGTTCTTCTCCCCAGTCTAGCATACTTGCTTGCCTCCAGATACCAATGAGAATAAATGGAGAGCAAATGGAGACTTTCACTTAAGTAAATGACACCAGTAATTTTATCTGTTTTCAGTCCCAAGTCCCAAAAGAGATCTTAAAAATGCGCTCAATCACACCAAGACACAACAGTCTGCCATCAACAGTCAACAGAGATCTCAATATGAACTCAAGTATTTCTCATCAAATGCACCCAAAAGCAAATTATCTGCTTTCCACGTTTATTTTATAGCTCTATACTGACTGTATGTCAACCACTGACAAAGATATGTTAGATGAAATATCTTGACACTTAGATGAAACATAACTGAGAACTCAATTAAAGTATCCTGAGCTATACAACAGAATGTGAATGTGTGCGGCGATCCGTAGAGAGACCAGCTGCATTACAGATCCTGCATTAGACACACAGAACTGCAGTCAGTAAATGTTCTGAAGGTTGACACTCACCCAAGTTCTTCTCCACGAGTCCCAGAAGTCCAATGACCAGCACACAGACCCAACGCAAGCAAGTCCTCAAGAGATCCATCTCCAGCGAGCGAGTGAATCCCTCAGCTGTCTGCTCAACACACACTCTTGAGTGTGTATGTGTGTCCTCTACAGAATGTGAGAAACTGCACACCCCACAGCAGCCTCAGTCACAGCTTCACACCGACTGCCCAGCGAGAGAGAGACAGAGAGACAGAGACAGAGAGAGAGAGAGAGGGGAGGAGATTATTCACAGTCTTACACACAGTAGCCTCAGTGTAGTTGGGCCAAACCCCACCCCCACTTTGAGACCATGCCCCCATATTTTCACTTCACCCCTCTTTTGCCTTCTTTTTACCAAAACACACCGGCTGAATGCAATACAAGCATACTGCTTCCTGCATACTGTGCACTGCTGCATACTTATCATCACAGAAATAAATTATTAAAAATCAATAATTATATTAGGAAATATACTATATAATTTATTTATTTTGTTAATAAACATTTTATTAATTAACACAATATAATATTAAATTATTATATTTCTTTTTTTTCTTTTTTTTTTTGTAAAAATGTCTTCAATTTTGGTAATTTTAATAATGAGTTAAAACAATGTAAAAATCCTGTTAAATAAGACACGTCATGTTAAGTACATTGCATTATAGAATAAAGTATTCCAATCTCATTTATACTGCACAATCCTGCAAATGTCATCCAGGTTTTCCAATTATACAGACCAGGGTGGTTATATTTAACTAAATTAAATGAACTGAAATAAAATGAAATGTAAAAAATAAAAAAAAAATAAAAATAACAGCTAGTTGCCAATGTAACATTTATCATTTATCAAAATAACTAATCAAATAGAAAGAAAGAAAGAAAGAAAGAAAGAAAGAAAAAGAAAAAGAAAAAGGAAAAGAAAGAGGAATAAAAAAATACTAAAACATTAACTACATTTAAGGGAATGCAGAAAATATTCAAATAAAACTTAATTCAAAATATCAACAAAACATGTACTAGTATGAAAATACTATTGGCTAAATCTGGCATATTTTACATGGATTTTTATGTATTATTATATTGTGTATTGTCACTGATTAAATAAATAAATAAATAGATGTTACTAAAATAACACTACTACAAAAATAGCATACTTGCACACTACAAAAATAGTATGAGTATTAAGATAGTATGCAATTTCAAACAGCCACTCTTTCATGCATGTTTGACGGACAGCACAATGCAAAAAAAACATTACATTTAAAAACAAAATAAAATAGAAAAGAGTCACATTTGTTGACATTTTTAGCAAAAAACACGTGGTAACATACAGTTCATACTTCATCAACAAAAACATATCATAGTTACCGCAGTTATTGCCACTACTATAAAAATGCAGAAGGGGCTGTGCAGATCAGAACAGCCCAAACACTTCAAGAAAAGAGAGAGCTAACTAAAACTAATAAGCAAGCAAACAAGAGAAAGAGAGGTCAATTGAACCGCGCTCCCTTTTACTGAGGCTTCTGGATAACCAATCAACCAGTAAATGTGTGAAACACACACACACACACACACACACACACACACACACACCTCCCAAACATAACGAGCAGCAACGGAGGTCATCTTTAAGCTTTGACCTTTGACTCTTCTTCCAATTTGTACAAGGTTGACCTTTAACCCATATCAAACTCAGTCTGAATGAAGCTGGAGGAAAACAAAACCTTGTAAAGTAAAGACAAAAACACACAAGCTTTGTTCCCACCTACACAGGCCACATACTCACTGCTGTTAAATACGGTTGTCACTCCTTCTCTAAACACTTGACCCTGTTCTGTACACAGAGTTCTGATATTTACTGAAGCGACAACCAAACTCAATCCTAAAACATTCAGATTGTGAAAACACTGCAAGAAAAGGATTTTCGTATTTGGACTGGTCTTTGAATTATATTGTTTTCCAGTTCAAATATCTAAACATTCTTAAATCAAGATACAGTACATAAATTCTTAAAACTTAAGTCTTTAAAACTTCTCAAAATTAAGTTTATGCTTAAAACAAGAACAAATATCTACAGATGGGGACAGAAAAGACATAATTCAAATGGATTTTTTTTTTTCTTAAGCCATTTTGGCAGATATTGTTCTTAAGCAAAACAAGCTTTCAATTATTATTTTTTTTATATAAACTGAGAAAAGTTAGTTATTAAGTCGTGTCTGAATAATTTGAGATATTTGTACTCACTGTAAAAATGATTGCTGCGATTAGTTATCATGACTTAAAATTCAACATTAGAATAAGTAATAAGCCATTGTTTCAGATTAAAAAGGTAAGTGTGTGTGCTTGACTCAAAATTGTAACTTTATTGAACTTTAGTTAAGTTGGATATTTAAGTTATTTCAACAAATTTTAAGTTGTTGCAACTAACTGCAGCAGCATTTTTACAAGACAAAAATAGCAGTAGTATTTCTGAGTATTATGAACAGAAACAAAGGTTTTTAATGTAGCAATGTCACTAAAGTCACAACTGAATTTAAAAAATGTATGAAAATCAGTACTGAATGAAATTTTAACGGGTCATGAACTGAGAAACCAAAATTCCCTTCATCTTTTGACATATAAGAGGTCATTGTACTATAAAAACATCCTGTAAGTTTCAGAACTCAAAACTTTGTCGTTAGTCTAAAAACAGCTTATATTGGAGGCAGTCTGCCAAAACCACAGCTTGTGGAATGTTCTACTCTATGATGTAATAAAGTGGACAAGCACCGCCTCCACAGAACAAGATCAACGCTGCTTCGACATCACTGCCTGTTTAGCCCCGCCCACCGATTCGCACATGTAGTGTTTACGTGAGATGCGAACACGCAGGTCTACGCTGAAACCAAACAATAAAGGCCCTGTCCCAAATGGCACCCTAAACACTCACGGTCTTCCTCTGAGTCCGCACTTTCGTGACGTAATGCCACTTTGACTGTCGGGTAGAAGTCTGCTGCGGAGCTCGCCCCAGTGCGGGCTCGGCAGAAGTGCGGATCGAGGGCGAATAACGGCCGCAAAGGGGGCGCTCGCGAGCACCCTTTCGAACGCTAAAATGACGATTGGGACACCCTACGGTCTCGTGGACTTAACGGACACGCGCACGCGGCGGCCATTGTAAGTCCGCAAGACCGAAAGTGCACATGAAGTGTTCCATTTGGGACAGGGCCAAAGATGGCTCTGAAGTCAACAAGATGCTGTGCAGTGCCAAGTTGAGGGAAAAAAAAACGTCTTTGCATTGCCTTCTGATCCCAACATTAGGAAAGAATGGATGAACTTTATTTTTAATGAAGTTCCAGACAGTCAGTAAGAACTCTGTCTTTTGCTCACTTTAGTTTATTTTACCGTTGGTTCGTTTACAAAAAATTCACAATTCGATGCCGGATGCTGTATATTGGATCCGACAGTCATGTCGCAACACAAGTGTGAGCAACTGTTTTTATTATGTGATCACTATTGCTCTGTCTGCTAAACAGATCGTTTGATATGAGTATTTATGCGTTTTTAACCTAAATCACAGCAGCATCCATCTATGAGGAATGTACGCTGTCAAACATACACAACTACTGACCAATCATAACAGTGGGCGTTTACTTCCGAGTCTACAATCAGCCACGCCAATCCAAACAGAGCGTTCAGATGAAGGGGGTCAAAAACAGGACAGAAAATAGCCTATTACTTCTGAATTATGTTTTTTTTTTTAATGTAAAAATCTTGATAACATTATAAGTGGACCTCAGAGAACAGTACAAAATAAAAAATAGAGGCAGTTCATGACCCCCTTAAGTGTATTAGACAACTTTTCTGTCAACTTGCAATGCATTCTTGGTTTGCCAAGTTACCAAAATATCCAAAATGGCACGTTAAATTACGTATCTTATTAAAAAGCCAAATGTAATGCTGTGTTCCTACCTTTTGGAACAGTCGTCATGTCAGGAACTATTTATAAATGTTTCACTGGTTCACGTCATTCCAAAGAAAAAAGTGTGTTTGTAATTGTTTGTTTTAAAAACTGCTATAAATATTGCAGTAATTCCCGTATAACCACCTTTCACAATGCAATCATTCCCTTTAGACTAAATCAATCCCCACCCTACATTTTTTTGTTGAATATCCTATTTGACTTGGAAATGCATCACAATGCAAAATACAAAAGTAGTGTGTGAACGGCATTTCATGTTAATTTACAATGCTCTCTAGGAAGGCAGCTTAGGGATTTGTACTGAACGGCAGTGTTTTCATTTATTTTATGACTGTTTGTGATGATCAAATGACAAATCCGAAGCATTAAATCAACAAACACGCATTCCCCACTAAAGCCATAATGGCAGCGACACCCTGACTAACACCCGCCAAACCGTTCCATCTGTTACCCGGCCCACGCTACAAACTCATCTTCCAAATGTTTGCTCCTGTTTTCACAGCTGACAGGAGGGATGCGTTAGTCTGTTAAAGGAACGTTTGTCAGCTTTCGGTTCGTGCGAGTGTGTGTTTTGATGCCATTAGGAGAGGTGAGTGTTCTGTCGCTGCCATTATGTGGTGTGTCATAAAGCGAGGTGTTGATTGTCCAAATGTGGAGGTGAAAAAATCAGCAGCACAAATAGACCTTCAGCTGTCTGAACAACACACGCATGCTTTTGAAAACAGTGATCACCTAAATAGCACTGAAACTAATAAAAGCATAAACAGTTTAAGCCTAGACAACGGCTCAGACAACGGCTATGTTTCCAAACTCAATGGGCTGCCTGTGCTAGCAGCATTTGAAGGCAGTAATGAAAGATATATTGGCCAAAATGTAATACATATATATATATATATATATATATATATATACACAGTATATACATATACAGTATATATATAAATACAAAACAGTATAAAATACAAGGTTCATACATTTAAAATATTAATTAAATTTAAAATTTACATTTAATTTTAATTTTAAATTGATGACTGAATTTAAAACAGTGACAAACTGAGAGAAAAGTTGATTAAAATACTTAACACTTGCATTTTTTTAGATATTTAATTTTATACAAAAAAGTATTAAGTACAAGGTTTTAATATATTCAAAATTTAATTTAATTTAGTAATTAATATGATTTAGACTTTTGTGTGCTGTGTGTATCAAATCATATTATACAGCTGAATATGTTTTGGAGCACATCCTTGTGTGTGTATGTGTGAGAGAGAGAACACCTCACTGACTAGGATTTGCAAGAGAAAGGTCAGAGGTCAGTGTAATGACCTGAAGAGACTCAGCGACCCCACACCTGTTTGAGATCATCCGCTTGGTCACATACCATCACACACCAGTGTCTCCTGCACCGCTATTTAGCAGCGAGCCACTGAATTCACGACAATGAATAAGCTATGAGCAGATAAGGCAACATATTTTATGAGTGAGTTATTTATTTGCACTGTTTTTTTGTCAAAACGACTCAGTCTAAGGCTGTGTTAAGAATGGCATACTACTATACTATTTTTACAGAATACAGTATGTATATACTGTGAATACAGTATGTGTATTGCGCACTGTATACTCACTCCTACTCCTACTCACTTTAACAAAATGTAAACGGCACAACCAGAACACATTGCAGGAATACTAGAAATACAGTATCCCACAATGCAATGCACTTGACCTTCAATGTTTAATGTTTTGATTGCAAAAACTGGCAAATGTGAAGACATTTTTACATAAAATTGGATTAAAAATAGCAGTTCCAAAATGATGACTGGATTCCATTTAAAAACAATGTGACAGCAATGTTGCTCACTACTGTCTGAGGGCGAGTACATAATGACTGAATTCCCAATTTTGCATGAAAACAATCAAAGTTTATCATCCAAATTTATAACAAGAGTGTTTAATTGCATTAATTGATTATTGTTTTGCATTTTATTATTGCCTAGGATCAATGGAAATGTCAGCGGCACACAGACAGCGAGGCGGGGGGAGTGTGTGAGTGTGTGGGAGGGCCGTGAGGGGAATGTGTTAGAGTTCAACATGGGTGAATGGAACATAATCAGCACATGCAGGCTGCTCCACATTTATTCTGCTTACACAAAGACAAACACACACACACACATTCACACACTAACGAGGGCAATGGCGGCTCCGCTGCCACCTGGCTCATCCCTCCAATTAAGAATTCCCTAACGAGGTGCCAATTAGAGGAAAAGAATGAAGGAGACAAAAGCAAAGGG
>JAFVLL020039550.1:0-15443 GCA_021397915.2 Tor tambroides | reverse complement strand
GTGAGATATTACAGAGTTAAATGAACAAACAAAACAAAACAAACCATTATTATTATTATTATTATTATTATTATTATTCACTTTGGAATCCATTTATTTCAAAACCTGGCTCTCTCAGTGTCTCTTAAAGAGACCGTTGTGTGCTAACAGACTGTGTCTTCTAAGCATACTAAACACAGGAACTTTTTGTTAAAATGTGAGCACAGGAAAAAGGCAAACACATAGCACCATTTTAATACATAACCATCAGTTCAGGCTTTAGGCAAATGCAGCAGGACCATTGTCTAATTTCTTGGATCATTTTTATTGGTGTTCCATAATAATTGAGATTATCAAAATATTTTCATACAAATAGGTCTTATGTAAATTAACAAGCTACAGACATGTTTTCTAAATTAGTCATCCTTTTCCATTCTGCATGACTCTTGGGGCAATGAGAAAATGAGTATAAAGGCAGACGATTTTTTGAAATAGAAAGATTGAGGTTTTCTTGAGTGTGTTTATCACGTTGAGGCAATCAAGAAGCCAGAGAAAGAACAGTGAACATTATCATCAGCATAAATGCCATTGGACTGGTCATCTGGAACCTGGATGTACACTGTGTCATGGGAATCCAGCATGAGGACAGCACTGCCAGACATCTGGTCAAGGAAACCTTTGTTGTACTCATCATAAGAGAACAGGACTGGATCTCTGTTTTTGTAAAGTGCTACCAATGCATTTGCTCCATTGACGTGCATATGGAAAGAAAAGTAGTAAAGTCCTGGAACCTGACAGTTGAATATGCCAGTGCTAGGATCATAGTGGTTCTCTCCATTGTAAACAACCTGGTTGAATACAATTGGTGTTCCAGCATTAGGATAAGCTGTGGTAAGAAGAGCTGTGAATGCTGACACAGGTGCCTTCATCAGCTCGTGACTAACAGGCATTACCATCTCATGGGATTTAATTGGCATGCTTTTCTCATGGTGATAAACAAACTCGCCTGGGGGTCCAGGTGGCCCAGGAGGACCTTGTGGACCTGGGAGACCATCATGACCTCTGGCACCAGGGATACCAGGAGGACCCTGAGGTCCAGAAATTCCCTTGGCTGTGAGCCCTGCTGGGCCAGGGGGGCCTGGAATTCCTGGATGACCCTTAAGCCCTGGTGGACCAGAAGGTCCTACTGGGCCTGTTGGTCCTCTTGCTCCAGGGATACCATTTTCACCCCTTGCACCGTGTGCCCCTTGATGTCCTGGATGTCCCTTTTCTCCTGGTGGCCCCTTGGTACCTGGGATACCTGGTGCACCGGTAAATCCTGGTTCGCCCTTGGGACCCTGATGCCCCAAGTGACCTATTGGACCTGGTGGACCTGCTGCGCCTGGTATGCCAGGTTTTCCTGAGATGCCTTGTGCACCTTGCTCACCCTTTGCACCTCTTGGGCCTGGTGCTCCAACCATACCAATGTCACCTTTATCTCCCTGTGGACCTGCTTCTCCCTGGAATCCCCTAGCACCCTGAGGACCAGGTGGGCCTATTGGACCAATAGCACCTGTCAGACCTGCGTGACCCCCTGGCCCTGGTTCTCCCTTTTGGCCTGTTGTACCTGGGGTTCCGGGCACTCCCCGGTCTCCTGGGATTCCAGGTGATCCAGGTTTGCCAATACCTGGCAGACCTGGAGCGCCTGGCTGTCCTGCTGGTCCTTGAGGACCCTTTTGTCCTATTGACCCAGGCAAACCTGGAGCGCCGTTTTGGCCTGGTTTTCCTGGTGCTCCTACTCCAGGTGCCCCTGTATGACCCTTTGGGCCTGGTATGCCCATAGGACCTGGTGACCCATCCCTACCTGGCATTCCTGGCTTTCCAGGCTCTCCAGTAAATCCACTTGGTCCAGGTTTTCCAATTCCAGGCTGACCTGGCAGACCAGGAGGTCCCTGAGGGCCCATTGGACCTGTGCCACCAGGTGCTCCTGAAATACCATGGCCAGGTTCTCCTTTCTGGCCTGGCTGTCCAGGAATTCCAGGATGACCCTTTAGGCCAGGTTCTCCACGTGGGCCCATTGCTCCTGGAAGACCATGTGGTCCAGGCTTTCCAGAAGAAGAAATGCCAGCAGGTCCAGGGCTTCCAGGTGATCCTGGTGCTCCTCTTGCTCCTTGAGGTCCTCCAGGCCCTGGATGTCCCTTCTCGCCTGGAATTCCAGGTGCGCCTGGTTTTCCAGGTGAACCTGGGCTTCCAGGTTTACCAGGTGAGGAGTAGCCTGCCGGACCTGGTGGTCCAGGTGGACCAGTCGGACCGGGGTGTCCAATGCCGCTCTTTCCAGGAATTCCTGGTGGACCAGGTGGGCCCGGGGCGCCAGGTTCACCTGGGGATCCTGGAATACCAGGTTCACCAGCAACAGCTAAAAATAAGATACAAATATAATATATTTTAGACACAACCTTACATCACTTAATTTAAGAATATAATAAAAAAAAAATCTTAATTTGATTGTAAGACTTTCCATAACATACACATTTGGCTCAGTAACATGCTGATATCTTTTTAAATCCCTGAAATTTGATAAGCTAAATTTTCATGCTTGATGTTCTTAATAAGGATTGATCAGATTTTTTCATTTCACTAATGATTTAGTCACACATGTAGACTAAAAATAAACTTGTTAGAATAAAGAAATATATTAAAGATTATTTTAAAAAGATCTAATGTATTAATGTGTGTGTGTGTGTGTTTGTACAGGTTTGTCTACTTGTAAAGTCCAAAATGTCTTCACGATTTAAAAATGCTCGTACTAATATAGTGAAACCTGTTGAACACCGGTTTAGCTCCACTTACTAGTTAAAAAGGTTATACTTCAGCCATATCATGTTACTATTTAAATATCTAGTGTTTTGCACAGTTTCTGTGAGGGTTTTCTTTAGGGGTCAAGTTAGGCAATAGAAAATGTCATTAACCTGATTTAAAAAAAAGATATAAAAAAAACAGTGGAAGTCTATAAGATTATAGTAATCTTCACTAATATAGTGAGCAAATGTATATGTTATAATGTTTGTACTTTGTAATACCCTTTGGTTAGAGAATTGACAAGAGACATCCTAAACTGCAAGTGATACTATGGCAGATAAATCTGCTTGTACTTGAGCTAAATGTTAACTTTTATATGTGTGCTATGTATGTGTATTATGATTATTATCATGATATAAAATCACCTGCACAAGTATATTTTGGTATAATATATGCTCTTTAATAAATTTTATGTAGTTGTAGGTGCTGCACAGTTGGGTTGGATTGTTTGACCACCACAGAAAACACAGGGAACAGCCCTTTTTTTCAATTTGAGTGCTTGTCCAGAAACTAATGGTATAATTTAACACCACAATGGTTTATTTTGGGCATGCCTGTTGTATAATGTGGTTACATCTGTTTTGGAGATTTAACGATTTTCTAAAGTAGTAGATTGCATTTGCTGTGGTGCATACCATCTGAAGAGTAATTAACTAACAGTATTTGTAGTTATGCTCTTTGCACTGGGACTTTATTTCTCCCTTCGGTAAAGTTAATGTATTCTGGGCACTGCATGCAGATTGGCAATTAAAGAAGAGATGGATATCTAAAGTGATGTTGTGATATATTTGTTGACTGTAGATAAATCCAAATTTGTATACATACAAATTATCTGAGCGACGGAGATACCCTTGTGGCAAAAAGGCTAATCTAATTTTTCAATCTAATTATTTGTATATATGTATGCATGTATTTTTGACAAGCCAAGCTCCCTTAGTGTAGTGTGCCTTAATGTTGCACCTGCTACGGTTATCCTACATAAATATTCTGAAGCATTCCACGTGACAAAACATTACAATGATGAAATACAGGAATTGGATATAGGCTACACCAAAAGTAAACTCACTGTGAGATTTTGTAGGATAAGGCTGTTTCTTCACATGATAGTATCTTTCAGGGGTCGCCTCAGCCAGTACCACAAGGAGAAGAAGAATGCTTGTTACTCTGAGGTCCATTTTCTGAAGCTAAGCCTGTAAAGAAGTATTAGTGAAATGAGAACAATAATGAATAAGTGACAAAGAACTTAGAGGACAAACATCTCCCTCTCATAACACTTAAAATGGGCATTATTAACAATAATGCAATTTCACTACATCTGCATAAAATCAACATAAGCAAATTACTGAAAAAAGCATCTGATTCATGTCTAATCACCCAGAAAGCCTCCCCATTCAAATTTCATTCTTAATAAACCGGGCCCAGGAACTCACTGACACACATACAATGTAGCATCTAAGCGATCATCATCTCCCACCCATTCCAGCAGCACCACATGCTTCCCCAGCAGCATTAAGCTGGAGCAGAGGGCTATAGAGCAGCTGTACCCACCAGTAGGCTGGAGCTCCAGAAGTCAGAGGTGGTCGGCAGCTGTCCCAGCCAATCTGTATATTTGTAAGTTTCCAGTCAGTCCGTGGAAGTCCTGTTCACAGGAGTGGATTCTGCTATTTATACCAAATTTGCTTCTCCAGCAGCACCCAAAATTTCCCTCCCTCCTTGTGTGATGTCAGTTTTAATGAAGGGTATTGGTGTCCCTTGTGAGTGCATGGCAGTTCTGCATAATGTGGTAGTTGCTATCACTTTGATCTGTGGTCATGCTTCCTAACTATATATAATAGTAATATATATATATATATATATATATATAATTATTATTATTATTAATTAATAATCAAATGGAAAAATAGGATGTTGACACTATATATTAAACACTGTTATTTAAAATAACTTTTAATTTTATTTACATTTTATGCAAGTATTTTGCATTAAAATGCATAAAAAATATATTTTATAAGATTTGAACTTTGTGCAGTTTTGGGGAAACTCATTCATCGCAGCTGTTTTGTGCAGGTGGTGGGTTTTTGATTCATTTCTTTATTTTATTTATTTATTTTGCCTTCCTTCTGTACCTTAACATTTATTTTGTTAGTGTGCATGAAGTATGGTTATCACATAATGATTTTGCATAACCTTTAAAAAGTTAAAAATAGTGTAGCCTTTATCTATGTATTTCCTATCCTTTTGCCTGATTTATTTCTTTAAAAGCATCTCAGGATCAGGACAGCAGAGGGCAGAGTTGAAGTCCTTTTTGTCCTCACCTGGGAACTGTTGGGTGCAGGGGTCATGATTAAGGTTATTTTTAGGATTTTGATGATAGGAAAGTGTCAGATGAACAACACTTGTCAGTCGAAGTTCTGTGCTTGTAATTATGGTTAAGACATAGCTGTCAGTTATGTGTTCCAATCATTTTTCTGTGCTGTGGATTTGTGGAGCTTTCACACTGTTTTAAAAGGAGTTAAGCTCACAAGTAACACCATGCAAGTATTATTTTTATTTTATTATTTATTTGTTATTTTTAATATTGAAACATTACATAATTAATTAGTGGTCTTAATATATATGAAACATTACATAATTATTTAGTGGTCTTATGATGATTAAATTGGCAGATGATGATAATTTGACACCAGTTTTTTTATTTTTTATTTTTTTATTGTTCAGTAAATTCAAAACTATAAGTCTGAAGCATTGGTATTGTTGTCCACGCATTCTGTACTTTTTAACTTTTTAAACTTTTTTTAGTATCTGATTTAGAAGCTGCTTCATTTTATAGCCCACAGCTGACCACCAGAAGAACCATGGTCCTCCTGACAACTCCATTTAGCAAAATAACAGCCCTTAAAAGTTGGAAGTGTCTCTTTAAGTCCGTTCCTGACGCTCTCTCAAACCAATAGAGAAGACTACACAGTGGTGTGCATGTTTACTTATTTTGATGCCAATACTGGTTGGCTTATCAAAATTTAAGCATTCCCTTCTAAAAATAATGTTTGTTTGTGTTTTTGTGTGTGTATGTGTTTTGTTTTGTTTTGTTTTTTTATTCAGTGAAAAGCACTTGCTTGTGTGGATCAAAGGAGTATGTTTGTTTCCTTATTTATCTATGTGTTCCTTATTTTTCAGGTTTTTTACTGAAAAAAAAAAAAAAAAAACACTGAGACAATATTATTTATTTTTTCATTTTAAAGTTAGGTTTTTGAGCTTTTTACCTTTTGAGAGACAGGAAGCAATGGGAGAGGAGAGAATAGAACAGAATCAGGAAAGGACCTCATCCAGGGATCGAACCTGGGTCACCCGAAACGTTGTTAAAATTGAATTCCAAAATCATCATAATTAGGGGTACATGTTACAGTGCCCTCCACTAATATTGGCACCCTTGATAAATACGAGCAAAGGCGGCTGTGAAAATAAATCTGCATTGTTTATCCTTTTTATCTTTCATTCCAAAAATTCACAAAATTCCAACCTATCATTGAAGTAAAACAACTGAAAGGGAAAATCTCATTGTGTAATAAATGCTTTCTCTAGTTCATGTTGGCCACAATTATTGGCATCCAATTATTGCAATGTCCTTTTCCCAAGATAGCAGCCCTGAGTTTTCTCCTGTAATGCCTGAAGAGTTTGGAGAACACCTGATAAGAGATCAGAGACCATTCCTTCATACAGAATCTTTCCAGATCCTTCAGATTCACAGCTCCATGTTGGTGCTTCTCCTCTTCAGTTCACCCCACTCATTTTCTGTTGGGTTCAGGTCAGAGGACTGGAATGGCCATAGCAGAAGCTTGGTTTTGTGCTCAGTGACCCTTTTTTGTGTTGTTTTTGATGTTTGTGTTTGGATTATTGAACGGTTGGAAGATCCAAACATGGCCCATTATAAGATTTCTAACACAGGCAGTCACTTATTGATTTTTTATCTGTTGGTATTTTGATAGAATCCATGGTGCCATGTATCTCAACAAGATGTCCAGGACCTCCAGCAGAAATATAGGCCCACAACATCAAAAATACAGCAGTATATTTCATTGTACACATAGGGTACTTTGTTATCCCTGTGTGCACCAAACCCATCTTGAGTGTTTGCTGCTTAAAAGCAATTTTTTTAGTTTAATCTGACCATAGAAGCCAGCCCCATTTGAAGTTCCAGTCGTGTCTGATAACTGAATATGCTGGAGTTTGTTTTTGGATGAGCGAGGAGAATTTTTCTTGAAACCCTCCCGAACAACATGTGCTGATGTAGGGGCTGTTTGACAATTTATTTTAAGGTTTTCTGACCCTGAGACTCAACTATTTTCTTCAATTCTCCAGCTGTGGTCCTTGGAGAGTCTTTAGCCACTCAAACTCTCCTTCTCCTGCGTGCATTAAGGGACGATATACACACGTCCTCTTCCAGGCAGTTTCGTAACATTTTATGTTGATTGGAAATTCTTAATTATTGCCCTGATGGTGGAAATGGGAATTTTCACTGCTCTAGCTCTTTTCTTAAAGCCACTTCTATAATTTGTGAAGCTCATTTATCTTTTGCTGCACATCAGAAATATATTCTTTGGTTTTTCTCATTGTGATGGATGATTAAGGGAATTTGGCCTTTGTGTTCCTCATATTTATAATCCTGTGGAACAGGAAGTCATGGCTGGACAATTTCATGCTCGTAGTCACCCTGGTGTGCTAAAAAAATGTAAATATGAATGGGAATATACTTCAGAGATATTTTACTCATAAGAATTTCTAGGGGTGCCAATAATTGTGGCCAACATTCATTGGAGAAAAACATTTAGTTCATCATGAGATTTTCCCCCCACTTTCAATTGTTTTACTTCAATGATAGGTTGGAATTTTGTGAATTTTTTGAATGAAAGATAAAAAGGATAAACAATGCAGATTTATTTTCACAGCCACCTTTGCTCATATTTATCAAGCGTGCCAATACTAGTGGAGGGCACTGTATATGATTGATAAATTATTGGCCAAAAATAAATTATAATGACATCATGTTGATAATTTTCACCAAAATTTCGTTCCGATAATTAGTTTTGGAATATTTGCACGCAACAGAGAATCTGTTTAAATTTTATGTGTGACCAGGAGTGTGTTTAGCCAAGTCAACATGTCTCGTTGCACTGTGAAGATTATTTCAGCATCTTTGCACAATGTTATGTTGTTTTTGGGTATGTTTTAACCACAGTAATCTGCCATAAGTAACAGTATGCCAGCTTCATGATTAACCCTCTGGTGCTGCTTGCTTGGCGGTCAAAAATTACTAATTATTATTTCAATTAAATTAATGTACCACATTTTAGTTCAATAATTCATTAAATCATTGAGTGATTATACAAATACTAATTAAAATGTCTTCATTTTATGTGTAATGTAGCCACCTGACTAGTGGATGGTGTGTGAAATTACACAAAAGTCTAACTGATCCGAATGTATGTAAGTGGTAGGTTCTTTTAGAAAGGAAAATGGAAAAAAAGGGGAAAAAACCTGGGGTTAATCAAGAAATTATGAATAGATTACTGCCATTGTGTGAATAATATGTTATCCAAAAAAAGTAACTAATCTGATTATGAGCATTTTAAAACATAATATCATCTAATTACAAGTACTTAATTTTTGGAATCTGCTTACATAATTCAGATTACATGTAATGATACTACCCAGCACTGTTCCTGTTATGTTTTTTTATTCCTATTTTGATTATAGAAGTGTCAGTGATGAAAATTGAGTGTCTGTAAACAAGATCAAGTATGTGTATGTGCACACACATGCAACACATACACCACCAGTGCACAGTCTAAATTGCCTGCCTAAATATTACGCCATGTCTGAAGAGTTGATTGTGTGTGTGTGTGTGGGTTGTTTGCTGTTGTTTTGTGTTTTTTACATTCTGTAAACTTCTTTTTGCTTTTATTCATTGTTTCATTGTTACGTATGCTTTAATATTTGTTACTCTGATCTGTTTCAGTGATTCATTAAGATAAATACTATATATATATATATATATATATATATATATATGTGTATAGAATACAATAGAAATGGACATAATACAATTTCTGCTACAGTGTTCATATATTTCTCATTAAATCAGCTTAATATCTGTAATACAGTCCTATTGAGTATTTTATTTTACATTTATTAGATTACAGCTCCATAGTAAGGGTAAAAGTCAAAATGTGAGTTGTCTGTGTCTTTATCGGTCACAATGAGCTGTGAATTATCGGTTATCGTTTTCGGCTCTGAAATTCCATATCAGTGCACTCCTAATCAAAAGAGACACTGAAGATTTCCTACATAATGATACCAAAGATTTTGACAGTCTAATCAGACTTTGTGTCTGATTCAAGAACCAGAAGCAAACCAGACAGTATTCCCATAATGAGTTCTGCTGTGGTTTTACCCAGAGCCCTCGGGAGTTTGGGTTTTGCTGTCTGGTGAGGTAATCTACCTCCTCTCTGATGTGGTCTTCTGCTGAGCTTCTGTCTTGAGTGGAGAGGTGGTGCTGGAAAAACATGACGCTCATTTACAGAGCTCCTATATATAGTAAAATACACTACTGTCGCTTTCCATATGTAATGCCATATGTTTGCTGCGTTGAACCCCAACAGTTGCGTAGATACGTTTGTTTAAGCCCATTGTCTAACTATAACTATCACCCCTGATTCATGGAACAAAACCAAAAATGCCTCAAACCAGTAGACTGCGCATATAGAAGTGTCAGAAAATAAAGCACAGAAAATAAAAAGATAAGCTCATGATTTCAGTGAAGCACAAGGATGATTGATCTGCATAATATTAATAATGCTAATCAGTGTACTGTATGATTTATGAATATGTGTTGTTGTCTTATGTTACTGTACATGTTATCTGGTATGTGAAAAAATTGTGCATGTTGTTTGTCAACATGGTTCAAGCAGAAGCCAGGAGGATTTTGGGGGATGGTATGCTGTTGGTACACTACCTGTACCAAGATTAGGCAGATCAGAACTAAAAAAGGGTGCGCCCCATCACCCAACATCACCAATGCTCTTTATGAATGGGGGAAAAAAGTCCCCTGTTATACGAGTGAAGGTAGGACAAACTAAAAATGACTTCTCAGGTGTGATATACTATTGGTCACTAATTAAAAAAAAAAAAGTAATACATAGCCTACTAATGGAAGGAATGCAATTTTCACTTTTAGACATATCTCTAGACTTGTTTATTTGTTCATTCATTCATTTGAAAAGAGCTGGCTGGCTGTTTTTAGAGTGCTGGGAAGCAGATGATGCCTAGAGAAAAGACAGAGGCTGTTGTGCTGTGGAAAAGCTAAAGATAGTGGAAAAGGTAAAGACAGATAGATAGATGGATATAAATGCAACATTTTAATAAACCCAGCGTGCCACTAAGAGGCATTTGTGATTTTATGGATGGCGGGATTGACGGAAGTGCTTCAGGCAGAGAGTTGTTGCAGTTACAGGGATCAAAAGACAAGCTGTGCCAAATCGGAGACGGAAGCTTAACCCCGCATTACAGACACTCAGAATAGGAACTGAGGTGCAGAAGTGCCACCCACTCATCACTTTCAGATATTAAGACATTTTTGCAAAGCTCTTGCATTTATCAGGATGTGCCTTTTTAATCAGATGTGTATTTACTTCACATGGTTTTCAATATTCTGCATTCATAGCAACCAGCATAGGATTTATTTATTTATTTGTTTTTTGCTAAACTAGGGAAAGCGCAGCTCTGTAGAGCATCATCCGTCTCTCTGCAGGGTTACACAATATTACATCTTCCACTGTGTCACAGTTCACTGTCTTTAAACACAGGGCTGCCACACACATGTGACCATGCCCACCCAAGTTAAAGAGGACCCACATGTCCTCAAAACATACATGTTCATTCATCCTAGGAGCTGTTTGGCATGCTCATATAAACACTTGAGTGGATCTTATGAAACACAAGCAAGACAGAATACATTGTATCAAGCTAGATGAAACTAGATGGTTTATAAACATTTACACGCGTTTGTTTTTCTCTCGTTTCATAAACAAGGCCAGCTGAGTACAGTTTTAGGATCATGAGACATGTATGATTACATATATTCTCTAGCAACCCCTGAAATTGCTAACCAGATACATGTAGTTTATTTTTTGTTCTTGATTTTAATGCACCTAGAAATAATCTTTGTTGTAGTTTTGTACCTTTCCATCTGTCAGACAAGTAGTGGAGTTAAACTGTCTGTGTCAGTCATTTATTTTTATTTTGGGCAATTACTTTTATTTCCTTAGACCTGCTATATTAGGAGAAACTTAAGTGAGTGTTTTGGAAAAGTCAACATTGTCCAGGTCGGTTTAAAAGGTGAATTTAAAAATTGAAGCTAATGTTTTGTTTTGCTTTGTTTTCATTTTCCTCCTGTTTTAAACCAACCCCCCAGCACGTCCAGAGACTGCAAAACTGAAAACTTGCCGGACAAAAGATTGATTGGAGGTCCGCTGTGTTAGAGTCAAGAACACTTAAAGATAGTGTTGACGCGTCTTGTTTCCCAAAATGGATACTTCACATGTCCAGCAACCATTACTGGGCTGTTGGATGTGCCAAGGTTGTTGCTGGCTGATGTGCTGCTATTGTATCCTGGGACAATTAACTTTGTGGAATACTTGAAGTTTTCATTAATCTCCAGATGTGTCAACAAGATGCTTACTAACATTTTAGCTTCTGTGTTTGAGTTTACGTATGGGTTGTCAGTAAACGGTTTTTCTCTGACAGGTGTCCAGTCACGGGGTAGTTGTCTGGCCATTGCCTTTTGCTCTTTCTATTTGGAATTGTTACAGGGACTGTAATGGGGAGTTGGAGAAGGAGACATGGACCCTTAATGAGAGGCTGTTCAGTTGAGTCAGGCCACCATGGAAAGAGCTCACCGATGTGAGGGTCACTATGAAGGCTTGAATTATTCTTCCTTGAATAAACCAATAGCTGGCTAGCCAAAATGCTGTAATTGCCATAGACTCTAAAATCGTCCTGTAATAACCATTGGTAAAGGCGTTGGTTGTGTGGTGAATCCAATGTCAATTTTAGCAGAATTTAAGGAGTAAGTTTACGTAATTTTCTGAAATTTGTCTCAAATTCTCTCTCTGACTCTGGCTGCCTTCACACAGCACCAGAGTAAGGTGGCCGGTCTGGTTTGGAGTGCTAAATAAAGTTCCGTTCATACATGGTTAGTTTTGAGAGTGAGAATTGAAGTCACTACATTTTTGGAGAACAGGTTCAGTTGATACTGAATGTATAGTATGTGTTGCGTTGAACAAAATGACAATTAGTTGTGTGTCAGGTCACTGACACTTGACATCAGCCATGCAATTCTGTTTCCAAAAAAAAAAAAAAAAAACGATGCAATGTCCAAAGATGGTAGTCTGATGTAAATTGTCAATTGACCACAATTCTCACACTTAAAATGCTCAGCCCAGATCATTTTAAACCCTGGATTACCTCTTTCCATGTTTCAAGCTCCTCAATCTTTACTCTGGATTAGGAATTAATTCTGCGTATTCATGTTTCACATTCCTATTTGAATATGATTGTATGAACACAGCATGTTAAAGAACAGCTTGTCTTGCTCTTCCTCATCAGCTGGATTTACATTTCCACCCAAATTGTCCTGAATGGGCTTTTTGGACCATAACTGTAAAGATAATATGGTCTCTTCTTCATTCCCCTAACACAGAAGTGATACAGTAATTGAAAGTTTTTGTGACTATACAAAACATGTATTTATTGAGGCAGGTGCTGTTTAGTTTAAGATTGATTGTTTGCTGCTAAACATATGTTTTTACATGTTCACACTGCATTGTTTCACGCTGTATACCTGTTTGTTACCTGTCTGTGTGGTGATTATTTGATCTCTTCCGGTTTGCTGTTGTATGGAAAGAACAAACTGCTGTTACAAACTGTTTATGTACGGACAATTTAAGAAAAACAGCACCTAACTACTTTGAAAGGTGATTTGCTTTTTTTGGGCACTGCTCTGTACCTTTATCTGCTTTTCGATATAAATGCTGTTGCATTGCAAAATTAAAGGGATAGTTTACCCAAAAATGAAAATTCTGTCATCATTTACTCACCTTCATGCTGATCCAAACCTATAAGACATTACCACTTTGCCGCATCAAAAAGTTTATAAAGAGGTCAAAAAACTCATTCATATACATTTGGAGACTCAAGTGCTTTATATGGTGAACAGATTTAATTTAGGCTTTTATTCACATACTATATAAAAATTTGTCAACAGACACATCAATTATGGCAAACGGAATGTCAAGCCCACTTGCTTGACTTGTGAGAACCAGTGAGGTTCATTCTCATGTGTTATGCAGCATGGGTGATCTTCCATAAGAGCCAATGAAGTTTGTTCTCGTGCATCAAGCATGTTCAGTTCAGTTTCTGTTTGCTGAATAATGTACAGTGCTGGCCAAAACTATTAGAACACTAGTATCTTCACTAGCTAAAAAATGGTTTTCAGCCAGTGCTCCACATAGAGGTCTGATCTGATCATCATCCAGTCTGTCTGGAATGATATGAAGAAACAGAACAAACTAAATCCAGAAGAACTGTGGCAACGTCTTCAAGAAACCTACCTGCAAAGCTGCTTGAAAATCTATGCGCAAGTGCACTTAGGGTAAAATCTGCTTTAAATGCAAAGGATGGTCACACCAAATCTTGATTTAATTTAAGTTACTAGAAGTTAATTTATAAATAAAGTCTATTTATGACATTATTTTTTGACAGCATCTTCATTTTACAGCATTTTTACACAAGAGCCTAAAACTTTTAACAGTACTGTAGCTTTGCATGTAGGTTTCTTGGAGACGTTGCTACAGTTCTTCTGGATTTAGTCTGTCTCAGTTTGTTCTGTTTCTTCATGTCATTCCAGACAGACTGGATGATGGTGAGATCAGATCTCTGTGTGGAGCACTGACTGTTGTCAGACTCCTTGTGCAAACAAAAATCTCACTGGATTATTACAATTAATGGCAAAAATTAATGTTGGAAATGTAAACTGATATTTCATACTAACACACTAGAAAAAAAAGATAGAAATAACTGACTTAAAACCATTTTTAGCTGGTGAAAATACTGGTGTTCTAATCATTTTTGCCACCCATGTGAATAAAATCCTACATTAAATCTGTTCATCATATAAAGATGATGAAGTCTCTTCAGAAAATTTGGACTAAACCACTCAAACCATATGGATCTCTTCGCTGGTTTTTCCGAAGATGAACGAAAGTTATACAGGTTTGGACTGATATGAGGGTGAGTAAAGGATGACATAATTTTCATGTTTGGGTGAACTGTCCCTTCAAACCTACATAAAGGTCACAGGGTATAAAACATGATGTTCCTTGCAGTGGAAAGAAATTATTTACCTTTTTTGATGAGTAAACAAATGACCTTGATGATTTAATCTCAAACAGTGATAGATGTAACTGAAGAAGGCATAATGGAGAAAGGGGCTAAACTCATTATCATTACATCATGTTTACTGCCTCATAATGACAGGTGAAAATGATTTGGTAAGATACATGCTCTTGATAAGATGCATGCTCTTCATTTGCATGTTGCTTTATATGTATATCTTGAGGGCCACGGTCCACTGGTTCAGAACCACGTGTGTAGAGAGTGCGTAGATTTGCTGAAATTTTCCATCCAAGTGATATTGTTTGTGGTGGTCTGAGCTGTTAGGCCAGTCATGGTTCTGTTCTAGAGCTCTGCACAGTTGTCACCCTGTTTTCCTCTCTATTTAAAGCCAAATGTTCCACCCCAAATCATATGTGTGGTGAACACATATAATTGTGGCATGCTTTGTTTACATCCTTATTTTCTACTTCTGTTTACATTGAAGGATTTCTGCGAGAGGATGATGAGTCATGACAGTCTGCCATGTTGTCTCATGGGTGGTTTGATGTTGAGACATTAAGACAATTATGTTTGCTGCTTTGTGTTCTCTTTTTTTGGTGCATCCATAAGTTCCTCAAAAAATCATTACCCACAGTGTTTGTTTCTTCTTCTGTTTGGCTGCACCAATTATTTCTAACAAGACATTTGCATTTGACTGGTTACAGTGGTAACCATTAGGAACAAGCTTGGAAACCAGGGTTGCTTGCATTCTCACAAACATTAATAGTACCTTATCCTCACACATATCCGTAGGTGTACGTAGATAACATTGTGTGAAAAAAATGTTGCACACACATCTTTTGCTTTCATTTATACTCACGTATACTTACAGATAGACTGTGGAAGATTAGAAACAAATCTCTTCAATTTGGCTGACAGCTTCAGGTCATTTGTCTGTGTGTGACTGATTTTAAGGATATTTTTGTTTACTTTTGTACAGTAAACCGTTTTGGTTCTTTGTTGTCACACCACCTGATGTCAATTGTGAAATTTTTTTGGGATCACTAAGGGGCTGTTTACACCTGGTCACTTCATGTGTTTTTTCTAGTGCTGTCAAACGATTAATCGCGATTAATCGCATCCCAAATAAAAGTTTTTGTTTACATAATATATGTGTGTATACTGTGTATATTTATTAT